>PITA01011983.1:0-64123 GCA_004023965.1 Spilogale gracilis
AAAAAATAACATGCACATTTATATTCCTCAGGGTTTGGGTTATGGAAAACACCTTGTTAGGCTAATTTAGAACTTTTAATCGAAAATGCAACCTCGTGGCTTGGTTTTATTTGAGAGACAATTAAAATAGTAGAACATTTTCAGTCTTGGCCAGAAAGACAGTGTTGAAATTTCAAAAAGAAAAATTTAAGTTTGTCCATGAGACTATAAACTTCTTGAAGGCAGGGTCTGTCACATTCATCTCTGTACCTCTGACACAGTTGGCTGTTGTTCTTTAAGGGCCTGCTGGTTGGAGTTGAACTGAAGTGAATAACGAAACAGAATTTGGGACTCTATGTTCCAGGTTTTCCTAATTTAATGGACATAGGACTACCCTGGCAAAGCATCCTTTCTTCATTTCAGAAATTCCATTTTATTATATTCATCTTTGATGTGGAACATTTTTATGGCCTCCTGCTGTGACTCATTTGGGTGTTGAGTTAACTGCTTCCTTGGAGCCCAGCCCTTCCCTTTAAACTGTCATATTCAGGCTCCCCAAAGTTAGTTTGCCTCTGGGTAGAGATCACAACAAAATGTCCAAATGATACTTCAACTTCCAGGTAAAGACAGAACTAAAATTAAAAACTCTGTATCATGTAAGTCACCTGTAAATCAAATCTAGAAGCATTTGTGTCTACCCATTAACTCTTTTTTTTTTTTTTTTTTACCCATTAACTCTTGGCCAGCACAAGGGAGTTAATCTTTTGTGAAAAGATAAAAAGGTGACTCAAGACCATCTCCTGACATTAAAAATAAGTTCTGAAGTTTTAGTATGGAGTCTAATTTGACTGGCATTTAACTTGAGGACCTACTCCCCTTTTTAATTTAATTGTCACAACTCCAAACAGATGCACTAAGTTTATAGGTTCAGTATTAAAATAGAATGGGGGGAAAAGCAAGAGGGAAAAGTGTCAACTTCTCTACTTATCCTTTAGTTGCCACAAAGGGTTTGCTCCTATGCCTCTTCCATTAGTCTAGCACAGTTTCTCACACTTCAGTGTGCCTAGGAACTATTGTACAGAGTACCACACATTCTATCTTACAGGTGATTTAAGAGACCTCAAAGGGAACTTTTAGCTATCTTCATACATTCATCTCTAACAATTACTTCTGTGCATATATTACACAAGAAAGTGATGAAATGGAGAGGCAGGTTTCTGGGGAGAACTTTTCACCCTTTTCTGCCTAAATTTTTCACTTGTGACCGGTCCCTGGTCCTCTCATCCTATGCCTTGGCCATAAAGAAGCTTATATCCAAAGTGCCATCCCCGAACTCAGGGTGACGTCTCCATGCACATGAGCAGGTTATCTAGTCTGGAGATGCCAGTATGTCTCATTTAGGGTGGGTTTCAAGTTTGGCTTCTTGCAGAGATGCTGTGGGATGCATAGGAAACTTCCTGAACGTCTGGTGTCCCTATGGGGCTTTAGAACTTGTTTTTAATAACAAGCAAATATGATTAGCAACTGGATGGAGAGTGAAATGCCAATCCTGCCAAACTTCTGTTAGAGGCAGGGGGCTGTCCTGTCCCTCTCAGAACCCACTGGCTTCTGATGCTCTCTTGTCAAACTGACGGCGGCCCCGGCTGGGCTGATTGGTCGCCGGCAATAACTGATATGGAATACTGATACATTCTCCCTGTCAGTTCCTTCCCCTCCAAAGAGGCTCCTTTCCTCCCCTCTTCTTATGTTCCTGACCCCAGCCTGGTGCCCAGCCAACCCCGACCAGGACGCCCCTGCACCCGGGGGAGGACAAGTCCTGGGCGTGATGCTCTGAGCCACGGTGAAATCCACCAGGCTGCTTTCGCTCCAGCTCGCTCTCGGGAGAGTCCTGCTCCAGACTTCTCAGGGTTTTTACAGCACAAACAACTGCATGCGGGGCAGAAGGGAAGCTGGAAAGGACTCGTGTGGGGTGGTTTTTTGCCTTTGATCACTTTGCTGGCCTCATCCTGAGCCTTGCCCGGATTTCTTTCTGCCTAAGACACTGAGGAAGGATCCCTTCTCCTTCTTTTGACTCTTTCTATTTTTATGGTAAGTGCTTGCATTGAATGAGCTCTCTGCTGCAGTGAACCGGAGGCTCTGGCTCGCTCCTTCTCTTCCCAGCTAAGCTTTAGTGACCTTCTCTTTGCGTTTCTCCTTTTTCATGGATCCATGTCTGGGGTGATCTGGCTAACTAAAATACCGGGGGTCATTTGTCTGGACTGTTTGTCTTTTAATTTTTATTTCTTTTTCTTTTTCTTTTTTTTTCTTTTTTTTCATAAACCTGAGCTGCTCAGCTGTAATGGAAACATTAGCACTCTCTCTTTGTCCTTGAAGAGGCAGCCCGGAGAATGTGTTCACAATGGTAAACTGCAGCAGTGTGCAGGGAATCTGTGCAGGGTGACTGACAAATTTGGGCAAGATGAATCCTTGGCGTGTTGAGGGTGCACTCTCAGAATCCGGAAGGGCTGGGGCTGGGCGGCTCACATAGCAAGCTATTCCCTCCTTCCAGGTGAAGATGAGCACCCATGTGAGTTATGCCGGAGTCTGCCCTGGGCAGCGGCACTTGAAGTACCTGTCCCCCGAGTCCAGAAGGGCCCTGTATCTTGTGGGCTTTACAACTCAGACAGTAACACTCAACGGCGGGTGGAATCCTGCACTGGCAGATGGAGTAATTCATGACCTCATTGCTGTTTTTCCTTTGGAATCTCAGGCTGTCTCTTCTGCAAACCCTATTTTCCATCCTCGTTGGAGGTCGGAGGGGGGAGCAGTGATGATAGGAACATTTTTTGAGTTGACAACATAGTTACATCCTTCTGAGAGAGAAAATGCTTTGAGGCTACTGGAATGGTCGGACTATTCTAAGTGGCAAATAAGCAGGTTTTTGAGAAAGAAGTGCGTGTTGCAGGTCCATAGGCAGGCTGTTTATTCCAGGACAGCCCTCTTAGAAGAGTGTCCCAGTTTTTCACCTAGTCGCCTGAGGCTTGCTGCAGACAGAACCACAACTTCAGGTCTGTTGCTGGCTACCTGCCTCTTGCAGCCCATAGGAAGCCAAGAACATTTTGGTGTAGTTCTCACTGGTGGTTGATGGGAGTAGTTCTCTTGAAAAGGGGTTTTCTTCTCTTGTTTTGATAGCAGGTGTGCTGAATTATTTTGGCATTTCAGAGAATGAGCTTCACCATGCTAGTGCTGCTTAGTTCCTTTCCAGCCTTGGGCTAGAGCTGGGTTGTCTTATTTGATTTTGTATGGGATTTCTAGTTCTGGTCCATTTCACTCTGGGGAGATGTTCTGGTCACAGAAATTCAGCCTGTGATTCGTAAGATACTGCACTAATAAATGTGATTTTTGGTAACAAATGAGGGAAAAAAGTGGGATGAAAGGTCTAGTCTTTCCCCCCTGTTGATTGGGAGTTTGGAATATAAAGTTCCTTAACTGTCTTGCTCATTCTCACCACTTGTATTTCCACTGCCTGTGTGGATTTTTCTTAAAATAGTGGTGATGACATCCAGCATATGCTTTTATTCTGTTCCCTGGTTCAAAGTAGATATATTTGGTGGAAGGTTCTTACATGAAAGCCTACATTTAAATAAAGAGCAAGAATTTGTGGATGTTTACATGATAGCCCAGTTGCAGAGTGAAACCAGCAAATAGGTTAATAGCAACACAATAAAAAATTAGAACTCTTGCAGACTGTGTCTCTGAATCCTTAAGTAATGTTTGAAATACTTTCAGCGTTGTTTGGATTAGCTGTTCTAATATCCATTCTTTTTCCTACACTCAATTATGCCTCAAAGCAATGTTGTGATCTGACTGGTAGATTTCATGGCTTCCTTTGATCATTCTTTGATGCTTACTTGTTTACTTTCACCCTTAATGGTGTTTTCTTACCTCATGTATCCCCCCCCCCCAACTGCAAGGATTTTTATCAGGTGCCTAGCAGCACAATTTGAGGCATTCATCAAGATGGAAAGAGTTAGACTCAGCTTGTATGTCATGGAAGTAGACTCTGTATTTCATACTGCAAGCAATTTTGGATGCATTTAGAAAATATTTCCCTTTAATTAGTAGCAACTTCAGCTTTGAGAGGCAAAAATTCCTTAGGCTTCTTTATCTTGCTGAACAGAGTGTTTGCTTATGCAATGAGAATTTTGTGTGTGTATGTGCATATATGTGTGTATATATATGCTAACATCACAAATGTACTGTTAATCTATTATGTGAACATATTTTTAATAGTTGTAGCATGTGCATTTAGAGAATAGAACAAAATTCCTAAGCTATTGCTTAGCATCTAGCTATCTTTTTTTTTTTTTTGGTCGGGATTTCCCCACTTCTTACACCCCTCCTCCAGATAACGCCTTTGGGAATTTCTTTTGAATTGGGAGAATGCATTCTACAGCATTTCCTTGTCTCACAGCATGGTGTCATGTTAATTCCTTTGCAGGGTCTCTGAAGGCAGCCTAGAAAACTACTGCAGGAAAAATTGATAAAAGCGGTACTGAGTGGAGCCAGTAGCCTCTTGGTGTGATGAAGTCACCACAACATTTTGTGTATGTTAATTTAGCTGCTTCACCTTGCAGCAGATTTTGCTGATTGGAAATGGGTCTAGAAGCACCTAGATTACTGTAGATGCACGTACTCATTTTTCAAACTTCTTAATTATAGCTGTCATTAAAAGCATGCTTTTACTGTTTCTGTTGGTGGTGGTTTAATTTGAAACCTGCAGCTTCTATTGTAAATCAGTATTCCATGTTTATCCTCTTCCTTTCTGTGGTTCTTTCCTACTTCTGCTTTGTGTGTTTCTGTGTGTGAGCACACATATGTGTACACATAGAAACTCAGGCAGAAAGTTGGTGACTAATGAAGAGCTGGTTATAGCTTTTCTTTCAGTAGCCAAACTCCAGAGTTCAACCTGCAGTCCTGTTCATGAGGGAAGAAATTGCTTCCAGTAATACAAACACAACCTTATGCTTCTGCAAGCGTTCTTGTCATTGAAACTGTTTTCCATAGTTGATTACCAGTACCAGAAATAGAATCAGTTTTGCATTTCAATTAGTGACATTCTAGATCTGTCTAGGTTGGACTGCCCTCAAATATTGACATGTTTACTACCCACAAGGTCTTTGTGTTAAGAGGGGAGTTTATGGAATCTATTCTTACAAAGTAAAACAAAAAATTTGATTATATGACACAGCCTTTCTTCGGGAATTGGATGAACCATATTAAGGATGTTGACTGAATTTTTCTGTTGCTGTTTCCAGTACAGTTAATATAGTCTCTTTACCATCTCTCCATGAGTACTTTTTTTTTTTAACAGAGAGAAAAAAGAGGAATGTACATCTCCCACATAAAACTGCTTAGGGAGAGGACTGTTCTTTAACAGAGATTTAAGACCACTTCTAACACCAGCTATGGTGATCTACTTTGAAAGGAACTTGCTATTCAATTGGCAACTTAGATTGTATAAAATAGAAGAAATGCTTCATGAGCTGTGTCGAATACTGCATTTTTGATCTGTGTCTCCCTATTGAATTCATCTAGGACTATAGTCACTAGACAGCTTTGCAGAAGAAAATCATGTCCTCAGTAGCATAATAATCTAGCCAGACTGTCATAAATGTTTATGTTGCAAGATATATCTCTTGGGTTGTAGAGGGAGATGGCAGAATTTTGGAGGAGAACCAAATCATAGCCCCAAAATGATGCAGGACGAAAGGGGAAATTCTTCCCTTTATTTAGCATTGAATTCTCCAGTCAAGCTGTTGGCTCTTACGTCTGAAGATCCAAGAAATTGTTAAAAACACATAATGACATGTTGGAGAAGTCTTTTCACTAATAGAAATCTTTGATCCTTAATTAGGCATCTGCGCTAAGGCATCAGCGACCTTTTGGCTTGTGTGAGCCAGCAGCCATTCTTCTAGAAAGTAGACACCTTGTAATACAGCAGGAATTTTCTTACTTACATTTTTCCTGTTGGTCTCCCACTGGGGACCTCCTGTGAGTGTCAGAGAGAATGAGTATCTTGAGATAGAGAAGACAACTTGTCATAATGGGATGCCTGGGTTTCAGTGCAGCCCCAGGCACCAACTGCCTTGAGACTCAGACTCCTATCTGCTTCCTTGGACTTGGGCCGGATAATTTCAGAGGGCTCCCTCAGCTATTGAAAATTATGAACTGTTATTTTACCTCTAGTTTTTACCCAATAGATGGCAATTTCTTTTTTTTTAGATGACAATTTTTAAGGCAAATGATCCAGGTTAGACATTCTTAGAGAAGAAGTGGGCTATAATTCTGTTGTTCCTAGAAGTATAACCATGACTTGAGCATCAGTTTTATTCAGAAAAGTGTAATAATGGTGACACTTCATGAACAGAGTTCCTGTGTGTATGACTACCAGCTTACCCTGGGACATTTTGAAATGTTTCTCCTTACCTTCAATAAAGGACCTTGAGGAGTGTCTTATCAACCCTCTCATTTCCTAGGTAAGGAAGCTAGGGCTCAGGGAGGCTAAGTGCCTCTCCCCAGGGTTGGAGACCTGGTTAGAACCTGGGCAAGACATTTTAGTGCAATGTGCATGGATTTACTCAGATCTTTGTTCCATTCCTGGTGTGGGGTCCTTTCCACAATACACAGCTGACACTTACTGTGTCATTCATTGCTCACAAAACTGCTTTGTGGCATCTAACTCACTAGTGTCCATTATTTCTGGGTTCATTTCATGCAGATTACGTGGCTGTACCAGTCAGAGTCAGTCACATCAAGCCAATATTTATGGTAATTTGTTCATGCTTACGTAGAAATGCATTTTTTTGTATTGAAATTTTCTTTTCTTTGAACATTTTAAAATATTTTAAAAACTTAAAAACACTGTGCTTAGTTTTTTCCCCCTGAGCTTCGACTATTTAACTGATGATCAGTTTTGTAGAGGGAGTGATATTTATGGATTGATTCTTTGATCCTTTCACTCACCTAATACTTATTGAGCACCTATTGTGTCAATCCAGATGCCACAAGTAGGGATCCAGTGGTAAACCCGCTAGATGCTGCCATTTCTGAGGTTATTCAGAGTCTCGTTAGGCTTCAGGAGATTGTCTTGATTCCTAGCCAGCGACCTTACTGTTCCACATCGTTTCTCAAAGAATCCAGTTGAAAAGCCGATGGCTTGGTCAGTTTCTGCCTTATGATTATTCCACTGACAAGTTCTTGTCCTGAAAAGGCACCTTTGCTGTCATCACAACATGTATCTTCCAGTTTTCCAAAACCGTATTCTTAGCTTCTGTTCTATTAGCTGACTGAACAAAAGAGATTAAGTAGCTAAACTTGTTTGTACCATTGTGATTCACAAAATGAGTGTTTCCTTCTTTGGAAAAGCTAACTGTTCTCTGGAATCCTAAATGGGTAGTGTAGATAGCATGGTGTCTATGGAACTAATTGCCGGTTAAAGACCAAATCCCTGGGCCTTACATAACAAGCCCATTATTAGGTACAGGCCACGTTTGCTGGTTTTGTCTCTTGTTCGGAAGCTCCTGTGGAATGTTTCAGAAGCACCAAACCGATTGCAGTGCTTAGAGATAGTGTCGGGTTCTCACTTGATCCAGTGCCTTTTGCATGTGCCGGTTCCTCAGCCTAAAAGGTTTCTCCTCTCTTCAGACTAACTTTCAAGGCAAGTTCAGATACCATCTCTCAGAATGCTTTGTGACATTAACCCTCTTTACTGGCCCTTGTTGTGCAGAGCTGAGCTAGATCGACTGTCTGCCCTAACAACCCTCCGTGCAAAAATCTCCTAGGACTTTATAGATGGTATTGTGATTATTTGTCTACTAGTTCTCTTTCCCAAATAGACATTTTGTCCCTTAAGGGCAGGGACTCTATTTTCATCTCCATATCCCAAGGCGTAGTAGAGTGTACTGCAGATACTAGTAACTACCAGTAATTACCCAGTAATCCTTGGACAAGCAGATTGGGAATCACCAGATAAAACCTATGGTGCTGGCATTGGCAGCTACTGCTCTATGTGGAGAACTTAATTTTTCAAAATAATGTGACTATATGAATTAGACTGAGAAGGATAAAGAGATTAGCAGTCATCCTAATGTAATACATTAGGAATTTTATGTAAAAGCCCCAGAAAGTGTTTGTCTCCAGATGGGTTTCACTAAAGTAAACAACAATAATTAAGTGCCCTCTCCAAGAAAAGCCTTGTATTAGGTCCCTAGGAATGAAAGATTTAAGAAAAGCCACAAAGGAGTATAGATTTGTCATGTGTAAATGACCTGGTTATAAGGCAGAGGTTCTGCTAGGCTGTGTAAATGTGGATGAGTCGGGGGGTAGAAAGGGCATTCCAGACTGAGGAGCTGGCTTGGGCAAGGACCTAGAGATCTGATGGTTAGCAAGGAGATGGCTTGGGTGGTGGTGGCGGCGATGAAATGGACAATACAGGGAAAGACCGGTCCTTTGGGTGGGGGAGATGGGGATGGTATCAGAAGAGCTAAGTGGCAGTTTATTATTTCCTGAAAGATGGGGGATAATTAATAGGGCCTGGAAAAAGCCAAAAAGGAATCCCTCCTCAGGTTTAATTAAATCAAAAGTCTGTATTCAGCAGGGAAAGAGAGCAGTTGCTCAGTACATAACCATATAAGATGTTTGCTTCTCACCCAGCCCGTTTACCCTTTGGGTACACTTTGACATTCAAAGTTATCACGAGGAAATGAAGCCAGGAAATCTAATCTGAATCAATGAGTTTAGACCTAGAGACAATTTAAGATGGAGATCACTGAAGTGCCTGTGAAAATACCATCCAGAGTATAAAGAACCCCATGGTCCTTTTGTGCTTCATTACTCACAACTTCTGTTTCTTTTTCTTTGACAATTAGCTTTGTGCTGTTTACAAAGAATACAATCCTTTTATTAATCAGTGGGGCTATGAATGGAGAAGCTGTGTTCATGTAGGTGAAGAGTAGCTTATTAAAAAGCTATCTATAATCCATTCCATTCATCCCCAAGGTCTGATTTCTGCTATGCCTCTTCCCACTTTCCTTGTTTCTAAAAGAATCAGGGAACATATGTTTAGGGAAGTTAAGTTTTGTGCCTCTGAGAATTGGATCTCGTCAGATGCCCCTCTACCCTGGATGTAACCTAAGAAGATAGAGTTGTAAGGATAATCTCTAGATACCTTTGTCAAGGCATGAAAGCAAATAGATTTTGAATGAGAGACGATGAGGTAGAAAAGAAGCTCATTCACTAAACAAGTGCTTATTCAGGCATAGTTCTGGGCACTAGAGAAACAGTGAACAAAACTGTCTATATATTGCTTTCATGGAGCTAACATTCTAGTAGAAAGAGGAGGAGCCAACAGATAAACACATACAAAGCATGTCAGATGGTGATATGCACAATGGTGAAAATGAAGAATGTTTAGGTTCCTGTTATCTTCACATTTGGACTTTCCATTTATTAAACTTGTTCATAATATTCCATTATTTGGCTCCATGCATCGTTTTTAGCTTACTGTTTTTATATTTGCTTTCTGACTAGGCTACATAAACTGCCGTCTTGAGGGGTAAGTGCAGTTGTTGAAATAATTGGAGTACTGTGAACAAAAGTCATAATCAGGCATTTAGGTCTGGAATTGACTTAAAGGAAAAGTAAGATGGACATCAGAACTCATGAGTATTTTTCTCAAGGGTAGAATTGTCAGAATTTAGATGAAGAATATAGGATAGAAACAGACCTCTCATTTGAGTCTGAGGGGAGCAGATTGGAGTGTTTGGGAGACTGGGAGCTTGAGTTTCGGGAGTTCTGGCTCTTGGAGGCGGGCAGGGAAATTGTGGACACCACCAGTGAACACAGCTCCTTAGGAAGAGATGAGAGTGAACTAGAAAGTGAACATACAAGAAATTTAGCAAGGAATTTCAATTTGGGAGGGAAGGAAGAAAAATAAAATGAGTGAGATGCATGTACGTCAATAAGCAACATTTGTAAAAACAGGTCCTGCCTAAATAGAACATCTGGGTGAGTCAGTTAATAGAAAAGATGCCTTGAAACAAAAAGCAATATTTGTGAAGTTTTAAAAATTCCTACCCTATTTTGTGTGATTTTTAATTCAGTGTTAGTGTTCTATTCTATTCCAAGCAAGATTTTGGTCAGTACTTTCTACCTTTCTTAAATACTTAGGATTTGAAGGAAAATTACTCCTGGTGGTAGAGAGACTGGGCTCTGGGGCAGGCAATCTGGTTCCCATCTTGGCTCTGCCACTTACTCACCTTTGTACCGTGAATAGGTTGCATAGTCTCCTTGTATATCCTTTTCCTCCATTGTAAAACTGAGAGTAACCTACCTCACAGAGTTATTGTGAGTGTTAAATGCATAGTACATGGAAAACACTTAGCACAGTGTCTATAAGACGGTTATGTTGCCCTACAGTTGCTAACTTGTCATTATGTATCTTTCTGGTGTTAGGAATTTGGAGAAATTCTTTGTATGTATGTTTGTGTGTAGGTATTTACCTGCTGAGTAGACTCCCTTTGAATGATCATGATCATACTTTCTTCTGTACATTTGGATGAATGATTTTATGATGAAGTTTTTTAGGAAGAGCTCAGTTTTTGCTATCAGTCTCTTAAATGCTGATTCAGTTCACTTGAATTGCAAGTCTGTATTACAGTGACCAATGAAGAGGGAAATTAAAGGAGAGAATGACCACAGGGGTCCATGAAGGAGTACCTACTAGACATAGTAAGTCTTTTTCTGTCAGGAAAAGAGAAAAGTGAGGTAGAGGGGGAAAAACAGAGCAAGATAGCAGCAAATAAGATTAAATTCCTTTGACTGGGATGGTGTGTGTGTGGAGTGGTGGGAGGTACAGGGGAGGGTTAGGAATGGTTGCTCCTTAGGTGGTGTGTGGTCTAAGCAGCTTACTGCTATTGTGTCATTTGCAGTTTTCAGGAGAGAAAAAGCAAGGAGATGGGATTGGTGTAGATGGGCAGGATGGTTAGAGAGGAGTTGTTGTGTGGCAGTTAGTTTGTAGGAAAGATTTGTAAAAGCCAACTGCCTGGGTCACAGGGTATGTGGGTTTAAAATTAGCTCTTACCAAATTGCTAGTGACAGAAGTATGCCAATTTATATTCCCATCAGCATGGGATGAGAATGCCCATTTCCTTATTCCTAAGCATACTAGCAAACATTTTGATCTTTGCTATCTGCTAGATGAAAATTAGTATCTCATAGTTTAGCATCTTTTCATGTGTTTACCCATATTTTCCTCTTCTGTGAACAGGCTGTTAATGGTTGTTGTGAGCTCACTTATGAGTTTTGGTCTTCTTGATTTTTAGGAGCTCTTTATATATTAAAGAAATTAACGTTTACTTATGGTTTCCACCCCCGACTTTGTCTTCTGTCTTTTGATACTGTTTGATATTTATATTGATATTTTGGGGATAAGAAATTAGGTTTAAAGTTGTCATGTTACTTTTGTTTCTGGATTTTGTATAATGAAAAAGACTAACCCACTTTAGTATTATAAAACTAATTCAATGATGATTTTAATGATTTTATTCTTATTCACACATATTTTAGTTTAGTTATGAAATAGAAATTCAATTTTATTTCTTCCTGGTAACTATCTAGTTGCCCCCAAACATTTTTTGAACTACATATCTTCATATCTTTCCCTATAATAGGTTAATTCTTGAGAAAGTTGATGTTTACCTAGATCAAGGTGGAGGTGGCATGAAAGGTGGCATCCTCTATTAAATCCTCTTAAACAGATTGAACTGTTTGGGGAGTTTGCTCTGTTTTGTTAACTGTTGGTTTCTTCACTAGCTCTACAATGTTAATTTCTCTATTCTGTTTTCTCTAGTTTAATATCTGGTGTGGCTACTTTCCTCTTATTATTCTTTGTTCCAGGGGTTTTCTGGATCTTCTTACATGCTTGTTTTTCTATGTAAACTTTAGAAGTTGTCTAGTACTGAAAAAAAATGTTTTTGGGGAAGGGTTAAATTTATAGATTAATTTATCAAGAATTTATGAAATTGAATCAACCTGTGCTGAGAATATATGTTCCCATTTATTCAATTCTTTAATGGATTTAAGTAGTGTTTTTACAGTATTCTTTATATATCTTGATAGTAGTTTTTTTTTATTTAAATAATTTGCTGTACTTTCATGATAGGTTCTTGTCTAGTCTTCATATGTTTCCAGAAGTATTGGGATGAGAAAGGAATAGGAATGTTCTTTAAGAACCATAGAATGGATAAATAGCCTAGGGAAAAAATACCGAAAATTTGTATAGATGGATATAATTGACTCACTTTTCTTTTATCCCTACTTTAAAACCCAATCTTTTGAATTGTTCTAACTTAAAAAAGTGTTTGCCTTGAATCTCTAATTGAATTTAATACATGTTTTTTTCACTCCCAGATTGAGAACGCCAATTGCCCCGATCCTTTTGCACAGTGTTCTGTAACCTTGTCTTGTGTTAATTTATTTGCCCGTTAATAAATTAATTCTGGAGGCATTTAACAAGTACTTACTATAGGTCAAACATTAAGAATATGCTAATGAGATGTCCCTTTAATCAAAGGGTTTGCTGTTCACTAGGAGACTGGCCTGAAAACAAATTATAATAATGTACTTTCTTGAAATTACATGAAGGGTGGAGTTGAATCCTGGAGTAGGAGTGCTTAAGGCTATCCTGGCACAATCAGGGAAGGCTTCACTGAGGAGGTGGCATCTGAACTGGACCATTTAAATGAGTTTCTGCCACATTGGCAGAGCAGTGGAGGCTGCACCAAACAGAAACTAGCAAGTACAAAGTCACTGGGACTTGAGTGAATTACAAGTAAGTCTGAGACTGTGGAAGGAGATGGCACTTATCCAAGGTGCAGGTATCACATCTCAAAAGACTTTATATAACGCACAGGAGACATTTTTCTTATTCAGTAGGTCCTGGAGAAGATTTTTGAGCAGAAAAGACAAGGTCAGATTGTAGATTACATCACTTTGGTAGCTATATGGAAGCTAAACGAGAAGAGCAGGGGTATACAATCGTGAATACTAGTGTGGAGGTTACATCATTACACCCAGTGAGAGACTGTTTTCTCTTAAACTAGGGCTGTAACATTAAGAATAACAGGGATCCTATGTAAGATTCATTGATTCAACAGTTATTTATTATATTCACCTATAGGCCAGGCTTTGTACTAGGCTTGTAGGATGCAGCAGCATATAAGATAGATATGCTTTTTACTTCCAGTGAGATTACATTCAAGTGGGAGGAGACCGACAAAGAAGCTGATAAATAAGCTGGTATGACAGGCACTGGTAAATTAAATGAAGCAGAATGAAGGGGAAAGGGAGGGTGGTGTGGAGCATGCTCATCAGGACCCACCTTTCAGTAGAGTGATAGTTGAATAGAGACCCAAGGGGGCTGAGGGGAGGGTGTAAGCCAGAGGCTATATGAGAAGGAGTGTCCTAGCAGAGGCAATGGCTTGTGCAAAGGCCCTGAGAAAAGTCTGTGCTTGGCATGATTAAAGAACAACAAAAAGGCCAGGAGGGCTGGAACAGAGTGACAAAGGAGGAGCTGGCAGCCAGAGGTCATGGTGGGTATTAGATGTTAGATAATTAATTAGATTAATTAGACGTTAGGTGTTATTTAGAAGTCAGGGCAGTATTTTGAGTACAGGGGTGTAATGATTCGTCTGGTAGCCTTGAAAGCTTCTTGTTTGTTCCGCATGGAGAACAGATCATAGGGAGACAGGGTATAAATAGATCAGTTAGGAGGCTAGTCCAGAAATCTAGGGGAGGTGATGATGGACCAGGGTGGTGACATTGGAGGTGATTGAGGGGTGGCAGGATTATGGATTTGTTTCCAAATTGGAGCTAAAAGGATGCAGGAAGATATGCCTAGGAAGTAAAATAGGCGAATATGGGTAAGATGACTGCTGTTAAAATTTTTTTCAATATTTAAAGGGAGATAAGTAAAGAATATCTGGGGAGGGCAACTGTACTAAGAGCTGTCAACATAGCCAGTATGGCGAGTGGGCCATGGTGAACTCTTGCAGGGTTCTTCCATGTATCTGTATACTTGTAAGCCACACTGGAATGTGTGAAATGATTCAATGGAGAGTGCCTCGGATTGCCTTGCTCTAAGAGGCTGTGTTAAATAGGGTTAATTAGAAGTATATAAATGGTGTCTACTTCCTTGGGCAATAAAATTGATAGAGACTACACTTAAATTTAACTTTAAGCAATTTCACAGCCCGAGAATTTTCAGCAAACAGTAATCAAGGCTCAGATAATGTAAGAAATTGGCAGTCCATTTGCATTGACATGGGTTAGAGGAACAACATGGGGGACGCAGAAAAGGACCCACAGATCATGGATCTTAGGTGTGGGGGAAAATGAATTAAGTGTGGCTGAAAATTAGAAACTGCCTAACATTTTATACAAGTGCTTTTAGCTAAGAGTTCTCTCTAAAGCCTAGGTACTTTTCTTTATTAGCAAGAAGGTTATAAATTGTTCCAGAGAGTTGAGTCAAGGCTAGTTCCTTTGTCTTTGGACATTATCTTTGAGTGGTACAGTGCTGTCTGTTCCAAATAGTAAGTATATTTCTGTAAGTCATGTGGTGTGTTCTATTATGAAACAGAAAATACATTCATGAAGGTTTTTTATGGATCCAAGCCAGGTACCCGTTTTTTCGGACCTTGCCTTTTGAAGGATTTTAGGCTGTTCCTAAGAACTCAGATATCCTTTGCAAAATTTAGGATGATAACCATACTAAAGGCTGTTCCAGTCACTGTGTATGGGGTAAGTTTCCATAGTATAAAACAAGTTAGAGATCAAAGCCATATAGTGAAGACTGTTCTCTTTGCCAAAGGATATAGTTTGACACATACCTTTCTCCAATTAACTGTATATATAGTCAACCACGCACGATCCTCATTGAATTGGGTGGGTTCATACTTTCTTAAATTCATCTGTTTGGTCATCATAAGTCACAAAATTAACTCTAGTTGTTATGGCCAGAGAAGTGGATAAAAAGGAGTCTCTTAAACCACAGCAGTCAATGTAAAATCTTTCTTCTGTTAATTGGCTTATATTTTTATAACTTTATATAGGCTTAGATAGACTTATGTCATTTTGTTAATGTTACACTATGTGTGTGTGTGCATCTATACATACATGCTGACACTTACACACATACACATGGAATTCTTTTCTTTTCCTCCCCAGACTGTAGTAGTCTTTCTGAAACATGAACTATTCTTATTTTTTAAATTTATTTACATCTAGCTTAGTCTCACACAAAGTAGGAGCTCAAAAAATGATTGTTAATCAAAACATAGAAACTTTCTTTTTTATTGTTGTGCTGTTCATTAAACACCGATGTACCCTGTTTAGTTTTGAAATACTTTTAGAGATTCTCATGACTGTACCTTGTGTTCTGGTATCTTGGTTTTATGTGACAGTCTATGGCATATTCCTGACTCCAAACTTTTAAAAAGGCAGCCTTTTGCTTCATTATTTTATTAGAAAAATTTTTTAGAGATTTTTTTTTTCATTCGACAGACACATCAAGAGAGGGAACACAAGCAGGGGGAGTGGGAGAAGGAGAAGCAGGCTTCCTGATGAGCAGGGAGTGCTATTCAGGGCTCCATCCCAGGACTCTGGGATCATGACCTGAGCCTAAGGCAGAGGCTTAACCATTTGGGCCACTCAGGTGTTCCTATGATGAGAACTTTTAAGATCTACTTTTAGCAACGTTCAAATATATAATACAGTATAGTTTTTTTTAATTTTTAAAATTTATTTTATTCTTTCAGTGTTCCAAGATTCATTGTTTATGCCCCACACCCAGTGTCCCATGCAATTCGTGCCCTCAGTACCCACCACCAGGCTCTCCCATCCCCCCACCCCCTCCCTTCCAAAACCCTCAGTTCATGTCTCAGAGTCCAAAGTCTCTCATGCTTCATCTCCCTCTCTGATTTACCCCAGTTCACATTTCCTTTCCTTCTCCTACTGTCCTCCATGTTATTCTTTATGTTCCACAAGAAAGTGAAACCATATAATACTTGACTTTCTCTGCTTGGCTTATTTCACTCAGCATAATCTCCTCCAGTCCCATCCATGTTGCTACAAAAGTTGGGTATTCATCCTCTCTGATGGAAGCGTAATATTCCATTGGCAATACAGTATTATTAACTATAGTCACTATGCTGTACATTACATCTTCAGAAATTATTTACCTTGTAATTGGAAATTTGTATCTTCTTTTTTAATAACTTTAAAATTTTTTCAGTGTTCCAAGATTCATTGTTTATGCACCACACCCAGTGCTCCATGCAATACGTGTCCTCCTTAATACCCACCAACAGGCTCACCCATCCCCCTACCTCCCTCTCTTCTAGAACCCTCAGTTTGTTTCTCAGAGTCCAGAGTCTCTCATGCTTCATCTCCCTCTCTGATTTACCCCAGTTCACATTTCCTCTCAAGATGCAGATTTAAAGGGAAGTGGCTCTGTACATGAATGTAGAGGGATGTGGAGGGAACATGAGATTATGGGACAAAACTCTAGTACATATGTTCATATATAAGTATTATAGGATTATTATCTCCTTTTAGAAGGAATTTTAGGTGGCTGATAGGAATAGATGATATTTGACATAGTAAATGTTCAAAAGCAAGGAAGAAATGGTGGGGACAAAATGGAACCAGGTATAAAATTAAATTTCAGGACAGAATGGTCTAACCTAGGATACAGAGGCCACAACTTTGGCTCTTTCTTTCAGCCAGAAGGAAGAGGAAGTTCTTGACAGAGTAAAGAGAAGCCAGTTGCTCAGAATTATTGTAACTATTCTTGGCACCAACATCAGACAAGAATTTCTCCCAAGAGTCCCCATAAAGAGTACACTGTGTTTTGTTTTGAAAATCATCAGGTCTTGTAAGGCTGATTCTCCTAAAACACATTTGTTTTAATAGCATTGCCTTGAAGCAAGTTTTGTAAAAGCAACTGCAAGATTCTGTCTGGGTATTCCATTCTCTGCTGATGTGGTTTAGCCCAGAGATGCGAAGAGCAAATGAACTACTTGTCCTTCAGTCTTCCCCGGGGATTGTTTTTCTTAGCTGAGGTTTTGAGAATTATTCATTGACATTGAACTTAAAGGTGGCATTACTCCCTCCTACATAGGCCCAGAGTGCAGCAATTTTGCATGGCCAATTATGGAGAGACAGTGCCCTAGCAGAGTGTCAAATTGAAGCTGGGGTTTAGCATCCTTTAGAGTAAGCTGAGTTGCTAATAAAGGCATTTATTTGCCTGAATAGAAAGTTGCCCTCCTTATTTGCAAGGGTTGCATGGTGAGGGAAACCAGGCAGCTAGACCAGGATTATACATAGAAAATTCTTGACTGGGGCACCTGGGTGACTCAGCTGGTTAGGGGTCTGCCTTTAGCTCAAGTTATGATCCCAAGTCCTGGGATCAAGCCTTGCATCTGGCTTCCCTGCTTTTCAGGGGAGTCTCCTTCTCCTTCACTCTCTACCCCTCCCCTAACTCATGCTTGCTCTCTCTTTCTCTCTCTCAAATAAATCTTTAAAAAAATTTTATTTAGTACTTGGACAGATGGGTGGTTTACTCCAGGGACTTCAAACAAGTATTCCTAGGGGGGTGTACCTAAACACTTAGGAAAGTATGGAAGGTTTTAAGGGCATCCGTTTCCAAAATCTGGACTGTGTGCTCAATCTTGTTTCTCCCCACCCTTTCACAGTTCCTCTTTCCCCATTTTAATGAAGAAAATCATCTCTCTTATCTGTCCCAAATCTTGCTGTAATGTGTTGGGCATGTAGAATCCACCTGGGCACTGAACAGAGTAGCAATTTGAAAGATTTCTTACGAAGTAGTAGGGTAGTGCGAGCAATAAAAGACTAACATAAACATATGCTATCTAGGGATAAACCTCTGTGGGGAGGTAGACTGAATATAAGAATTAAAGAGAAAAACTCACCATATAAATTTTCCAACTGGAAAGGAGGAACTTGAATTTATTTATAAAGTGGATGATGGTGCTTATATTAGAGTTCTTTAGAGAGACAGAACTAAATAACACACATAATCTCTCTCTCTCTCTCTCTTTCTCTCTCTCTCTCTCACACACACACACACACACACACACACACACACACACACACACCCCATCCCCTGCTTGTGGAGAGAACAGAGAAAAAGGATGAGTAAAAAAGAGATTAAGAGATTATAAGGAATTGACTCATGTGATTATGGAAACGGAGAAGTCCCAAGTTCTGACTTGGCAAGCTGGAGACCCAAAAGAGCCAATGTTTCAGTTCTAGTTCAAGGGCAGGAAGAGACCACTGTCCCAACTGAGAACAGTCAGGAAAGTGTTTCTTCTTAGCCTTTTGTTCTATTCAGGTCTTCAGTTGACTGGATGAGTCCCATAGGCTTTAGGGAGGACAAACTGCTTTACTCATTCAGATGTTAACCTCAGCTAGAAACACCTGTTCCAGAATAATGTTGGACCAAAAATCTGGATACCTTGTGGCCCAGGAGAATTAAAACATAAAATTAACCATCATGGTGGGAAATAGAAGTTATGTATTAAAATTTCACTGTTTACCTATGACATAAATTATATTTTTTGTAATTCTATATAATTTTATGATGATATCAGCATTAAACTTGAAGGGGGGAATCAAAACCTTGATACTTAAGGAAGAGGATACTTAAGTTTTTGTTTGTCTTTCGATTTTATTTTTTAGGACCTATACGAACAAAAGTGTTTGAAGACCACAAATTACTCCCTATAGTATAATCAAAATAATTGCTAGCTTGACACATGCATTACCCAAAACAAAATTTCAAAGGTCAGTAGAAGTTTAGTCCCTTTTTTAGGTAAAGAGTATAGATTCAGAATATGTCATTACAACAGTTTTCCTCACCACCACCTTGGTCAAAGTCACAGTCCTCTCATGACTGGATCCTCAGAGCAGCCTTCCTGCTTTGACCTTGACTATTACCCTGTGTTCGCAGCATGGATGCCCAGAGTTATCTGGTTAAAGTAGAAGTTATGTCATGCCAGTCCTTCGCTCAAAATCCTGTTTTTATCTTCCGTGGACCTAAATGATTTCCTCACTCTATCTTATCCTATCCCCCAATACTCAGCTATCTCACTGTGCTCTAGCCACGGTGGCCTCCTTGGTGGCCCTGTAGCATGTCACCTGGTACTTTACATTCCCAGATTTTCTCCGTGCCTGGGAACCCTCTTCTCTGTTTGTCTTCTTGGCCAACCCCTACCCTCAATCTCTGCTCAAATTCTCTGTGAAGTCTTTTTTTTTTAATTTTTTTTTTTAAGATTTCATTTATTTATTTGACAGAGAGAAACACAGCTAGAGAGGGAACACAAGCAGGAGGAGTGAGAGACGGAGAAGCAGGCCTCCTGGGGAGCAGGGAGCCTGATGCTGGGCTCAATCCCTGGTCTCCGGGTTCATGACCTGAGCCAAACGCAGTTGCTTAACCACCTGAGCCAACTAGCTTCCCTCTCTGTGAAGTCTTGCTCAACTACCGCTCCACCTTCCACCTCTTCATATCCTCTGCTTTGCAGCTTAATTTTTCTTCCCATTTACTCATTTCCTCTTTACTCACTTGTTTTGATATTATTTGTTTTCATTGACGAGAGCGCAACAATTTTGTGTGTCTTGTTCACTGGTATTCCCCAGTGCTTGGAATAGTGCATTGCAGGCACATGGCAGCCACATAGTAGATATATACTGAGTATTTATTCAGTGGGTAGGCCTACATTTTGTGTAGTTTTCATAGATTGGGTTCAGTATTTTATCTACCTTTTAACAACTAATGAGATAGGTAGTTAAAAATATAGAATCTTAAAAAGACACAATTATTATTTAGTGTTCTACTAATTTGAGTGGAAAACCTTTCTTTATCCTTGTTTTCCCTATTCCTTGATAATGATTTTAACTTAAATTATTTTTGTGCTTTTATCTTGTTTGAATTTTTTATCAAAAAATGTTTATTTTGAAATCTTGAATACCTGTATTTATTAAATGGTCAAATCGATTTTAGAATGAGTTGAGGTGAATATAACCATGCACAGCTGGGATCTCTGGATGACTGCAAGGTCAGAGGAGGGGCTGTTGATCAGGGATGCTCCGGTGTTGACTCTGTTTCTCCAACTCTTCCCCACTTTCTTACTTTGGGAATATGGCCTTGCACGTGTGCAGCTGAGCTCAAGAACCAGGAAATGTTTGTAGCACCACTTCAAAAGAAAAAGTAACATTATTAACACAAGTTCTTCCAGAGTAGTAAACTAAGAAGGAAAGGGCAGAAATCTGGTGAGATTTAGGTTTCTTTCTCAATTCTGGCAGTACCCTGCCCCCATGGAGAAGGAGGGTCATTGGTGGCACCAACAAGCCCCATAGGGAATCAAGGAAGAAGGGAAAATCTATGCAAAGATATGCTGCATCTCCCCTTATTTGGTATAGGTACATTTTCCTCCCCTTTTTAATTCTCTATGCTTGCTAAATAAATGAGGAATTTATAGCCAAGAAGTGTGTCTATGTGTGCTGTTGGTGGTGATGAGGTTGTTGGGAATGCTAATGTTAATGGTATTGAAATTGTTGATAGTGATGTCAGTGACTGTTTTGATGGGGCCAGGTGGTGCTGAAGGAGGAAGAGGTGCTGGTGGTATGCTGAGTTTTTTCTACCAATCCGTATTAATACCTATTGTACCATATGAAGTAAATACAATTATTTCCATTTATATATATTTATATAAAATATATAAATAAATTGTTTTGGAATAGCTTTAAAGTAGTCATTGTTGTTACTAAGAAAGAGACTACATTAATGTCTTTCAAGACACCCTAAGATTTCTAGGAATGTCTTTGAGTCTGATAAAGCCACTCTTCTATTTGTGGTCCTTTGGACTCTTGTTTGTCCGGTGGTTGTTCATGCACACACACTTCTCTCTTACTCATATGGATTCTCTGTCAGGGTAAGATATTTTCAGCCTAGTGTTGTGTTACCATCCCAAATCCTTCAAAGGCAGATCTTTTGTTTCCCCATTAAGCCTGTTTGCAGTGTTAGCATCTTGATGCTATGATGCATTTTCCAACATACTTCACACACTCTGCCCCGTTGTGTCTTTACTATGGTTATGAGATGTAGGCAAGGATTGTTATTATCTTTATATGTCATTTGAGGGTTCATTTTATAGATAACAAAAAAAATGAGACTCAGATAAAATGAGTTACTCAAGTCAGTAAATACCAGACAAAATCAGGACAAAGACCCGCATCTTGTAACTCTTCATGATTTTATCAGGCTGTTTTTCCTTATCTGATTCCCAGTGACTTACTGTTATCCTCCCTCACTGACAACAGATGGGGAACATCCTCTCTCTCAGTATTAGCTCCTTGACTGGATCATCAAATTCTTGCTCTAGATCAGTTCTCCAGTTTTTGTACCAATACAGAATGTCAGGTCAGCCTCTAGTTCTAATTTTCCTTTTTGTTCTTGTTATACTTGGCTGTGTACTTGAATATAATTCTAACAGATTGGATTGTGTCTATGCTAATTCTTCTAACAAATAGAAATATCTTTAGCTCTAGAAAACTGTGTAATATGTCCCAGGGATTTTTTTTGTGGCAGCTTATGTAATATAGAAAGGCATATTTTAAAACTTTATTAGGTATGTTGTATATAACATATAATTCATTCATCTCAAGTATGGTTGACCCTTGAACAATGTGGGGGTTAGGAGCACTGATCTCCTTCCTGCACAATCAAAAATCTGGGTATAATTTTTGACTTCTCAGAAAATCAACTATTAGTAGCCTAATGTTGATTGAAAATCTTACCAATAACATAAATAGTTGATTAACACATATTTTGTGTATTTATTATGTACTGTATTCTTAAATTTTTTTTGTTAATTTTTTGTATTTCTGGGCTGTGCAGTTCATCAAATTATCACAGATCTCAATTTTCTAATATATTTATTGAAAAAATTCTGTAGACAACCAGACTCACAGAACCCAAACCTGTGCTATTTAAGGGTCAACTGTAGAGAATTCAGTAATTCTTAGTAAATTATTCACATTGTGAAATCATCACCATAAACCAGTTTTAGAATATTTTCATCAGCTCAGTAGGACTCATCATGCCCATTTACATCAATATTCCTATTTTTTTTCTTCTTCTACTTTTTAAAAGACTACAAGTTCACATGACAAAATGCCCAGGAACAGTTAGCTAAGGATGGAAGAAAGCAAGAAGGGCAGGACCAATTTTATCATTTATCAAAGTACAAATGATAGGATCTCCTATTCTTATTCAAAAATGACATTTTTACTAGTTGTTCATATATTTTTGTTATAAATGCAAAAAGACATTAAAACAGGCTCTATCTCAGTTTTGCCAGAGATCCCAAAGACTAAGACTAGTATAATAGGTTTGTCCTTATCAGTTTACCCATTGAGAAGATAAGAGCCAGATGTTAAGTGTCAGAATTAGTTACTGTCTGCACCGTCTTATGCATGAGATTGAAGTTGGGGCCCAGTTGAGCATGTCGGGGTAGAAAGAGTGTGCTCATCCTTTAGTCTAACCAAGTGAGAAGAACCCTAATTGAGCTTGATATGTGTCCACTAGCTGAAATTTGGAGGCCATGAAGTTCTAGAATCTCCTCTACATCCCAAACCAGAACATGTGAAAAACTGAGTAGGGTTTCCATGAGAATGAAGGGGGAGAGGGGGCCCTAGCGAGAGGACTGTAAATTGGTGGGGCAGGATTGTGAGATTCTTCTCATAGATGAAGTAGATGCCCAGATTAATTATCTGAGATAAGAGAGTGCCTTCAAGAGGACTGCCTGAAAGGCTGGATGAGAGAGAGAATAATTTGAGTATAATATATATATATATTAAATTATATATATAAATAAATATATATACTTATATATATTTATATATATAAATATAAGCAAATATGTTATATAAATATAATATATAAGTGATTATCATTTCCCTAAGTATTCTGGAAAACATAGGAATGTAGTCTAAGCAGATCATACAAAAAGTGGCCCATTAGCAATTTTGGCCATTGTATAGAGCTCTGGAATCGGACAAGCCTGGGTTTAATTCTCTTCATGGTCCTTAGCATGTTACTTTGAGCTTTCAGTGTTATGACCAGTATTTGTTGTAATAATACAACCACTGGGGGTGCCTGGGTGGCTCAGTCGTTGTGTGTCTGCCTTTGGCTCAGGTCATGATCCCAGAGTCCCGGAATTGAGTCCCACATTAGGCTCCCTGCTCGGTGGGAAGCCTGCTTCTCCCTTGCTCACTTCCCCTGCTTGTGTTCCCTCTCTAACTGTGTTTCTCCCTGTCAAATAAATAAGTAAAATCTTTTAAAAAATACAGTTATTGACTTTGTTAATACTGGAACTTGGATTTCAAATGTTGAAATTTCTAGTATTTGACATTGGTTGGTGAAAGGCAAATATAACTATTCTTCATAAATAATTAATGTCCGTGATTTAGCTAGAGATCTAAAGTAGTCATTAATAGATAACTTGAAGATTTAGCATATAGCATATTCAGTATTTAGCAAAACCCATGGTATTTTACTTACTATACTGCCATTTACTTGTTTGGATTAAATTTGTTGCTAGTTTTTATAAGCTTGTTTTCATATACATTGAAAGTGGAAGTAAAAGGAGTATAAATAGTAACCCTATTTTGTCTAGACTACAATTTAGACCAATTTTAAAATAAGACTATTTTAGGCATTATTGTTAGTAAGACTTTAGTAATACTTTTGCAGATAACATTACATACATGAGTGTGTGTGTGAATTCGAATGTCTATTTTTTGCCAACCAACAGAAGAGTCATTTGAGGACAACACTGAGTATTTATGACCATAAAATCAAACAATTGAAAAATTTGGCATATTTAAATATTACAATAAATAAGCAAGAATACTTAACTATTTATGCAATTTGTGTATAGAAATGCATTTTGCACATTGGCAGATGGGATCCATGAATTTTAAGGGGAAAGTTTTGTAAGATTTAGAAGAGAATGAAGTTAAATTTTTAAATGTTTTATTCAGTGTTCTTTAATTATCTTCCCAAAGCATTTAAAATATATAACTGTCATAGCACCACCCACCTGGCATAATATTTTTTTATTTAAAATATTTACTGAGCATCTACTGTATGCCAGGCAAACTGCTAATCAGTGGGCATACAATACTGAATAATATGGTGTAATCTCTGTCCTGAAAGGACCTAGAATTCAGTGTGATAGATGTGTGAAATAAACATGTGACTGAATATATAGTAAATTATGGTCATTGCTGTGAATGGTAAGAAAATTACATGAGTGAGAATAGCTGGGCAATCATAATTTGTGGTAGTAGGGAAGACCTTTCTGACAAAATGGTATATACATGAAGCTCTGAAAGATGAGGAGGCATTATTCAGTTTAGAGTAGGTTAAGAAGAGCTCAGATGGAGGGACTAGCATTGGCAAAAGTCCTGTGTTGGGAAGGGATACGAACTATTTAAGGAGGTGGGAAGGAATGAATATGGTTAGCTCAGCTAGCGGGCTATGGGAGTAATTCAGTTGAGAAATCAGGTAGTCTAGAGAATAGACCAGACTAGGTTAGTGGCCATAAATTTACAAGTGAATGGATTTTAATACATACATAGATGGGAGAATCACCATGACTTGGGGATGAACTGGGTATAAAGAAGGACGTATCGACAAAATAGAACTATTGGTAAAAATGGGGAAATTGGAGTCTTTCAGATTAAACTATTATTATACTACATCTTCTATGAACATTGTAAGGCAGTTAATGTGCTTATGGTGATCACATTTCTAACAATACTAATTTTTTTCTAAGCTTTTCAGTTGTAAGCTTCCTAGAATTGAGGATTTATATCTTCTCCACTTGGTATGTCTTCAGAGTTCTTAGCCCTTTAAACTCAATTGTTGAGTCAATTTTTTTTTTTATGTAGAGAAAAGAACATTTAATTTTAGAGAAAAAAGTCTTAGATATTTGGTGGGGGGATGATTTAGAAGGTTTCTTGAAGGCAGAGATATGAAATGTAAATCCTTTACAATTTGCCTTTGGGTTGTTATATTGTAGTGATCTGGGAAAATACAAAATTCAATCAATGGACATGATTGGGCATTAATATAGTTCCATAAGTGTATGCCATAGAGACCTTTCAAAAAATAAGTTAAAAAGGTAAAAATTACTTGATTATCTGACTCTGGATATACTTGTAGAACATGCTTACTTGGTAAGGTCTAAACAGGAAGATACATAGTTTATATTCCACTAGTAATTGTTGTATCTGAATAATTTAACTTGTTGCTAACAGACAGAACCAAGGGAAATAATCCCTGTGTAGGCATAGCATAGTTAGTCTGGTTTAGGCCTTTTGGGTTTGGGTATGACTTGTGAGTGTGGAAAAAAAATGCTTGAGAATCAAAGCAATATTGTAATGACGGTGACAGCAGGTTTACTGAAGAGCTCACTTAGCCATGTAGTTAATTATATGTGTGACTTATATATGTGAAATTCAGGTTTTACTATAATGTAATCACTACATTTTACTAAAGTGATGGATAAACTTTATAGCCCTGAGTGACAGATGGAAACACTGTTATTCAGTTGTTGGGTTCCATATTTTTATCTGCTGAAGTGGCCATTGACTTTCATACTGTAGACTTTTCTTTCTTTTAACCTCTTTAAGAGCATTTTTAAGCTCACAACATAATTAAGCAGAAACTACAAAGAGTTATCATCTACTTCTAATCCCACACATGCTTAGCTTCTCCCATTATCAACATACCCCATCAGAGTGGTACATTTGTTACAATTGATAAACCTATGTTGACCCATCATAATTGCTCGAAGTCCATAGTTTACATTATGGTTCTTTCTTGGTGTTGTATATTGTCTGGGTTTGGAAAAATGTATAATATTATTCATCCTTATGGTATGACAGTTTTTTTTAAAGGTTTTTTATATTTATTTGATAGAGAGAAACACAGCTAGAGAGGGAATACAAGCAGGGGGAGTGAGAGAGTGGGAAGATTTCCTGCCGAGCAGGGAGCCCGATATGGGGCTCGATCTCGGGTCTCCAGGATCATGACCTGAGCTGAAGGCAGTTGCTTAACTAACCGAGCCACCCAGGTGCCCCGGTATGATAGTGTTTTCATGGCCCAAAAATCCTTTGTGATAGGACTCCTCTGTTTATTTCTTCTCCACCCAGCTCCTAGCAACCACTGATCTTTTTACTGTCTCCATAGTATTACTTTTTCCATAATGTCCTATAGTTGGAATTAAAGTATGTAGCTTTTTTTTTTTTTAAAGATTTTATTTATTTGACAGAGAGAAACACAGGCAGAGAGGGAACACAAGCAGGGGGAGTGAGAGAGGGAGAAGCAGGCTTCCCGCTGAGCAGGCAGCCCGATGCGGGGCTCGATCCCGGGTCTCCAGGATCATGACCTGAGCTGAAGGCAGTCGCTTAATCAACTGAGCCACCTAGGCGCCCCAGTATGTAGCTTTTTGACATTGACTTTTTTCAGTGAGTAATACACATTTTAATATCCTTCCTCTTCCCCTGGTCCCCCAATGGAATAGAACAATATTCCATTGTCTAGATATACTATAGTTTACTTATCTGTTCACCTACTGAAGGACATCTTAGTTGCTTCTGAATGTTAACCATTATGAATAAAGCTGCTATAAATATTTGTGGGCAGGTTTTTGTGTGGACATAAATTTTTCAACTCCTGGGAGTAAATGCCAGGTAGTAGAATTGCTGGATCACGTGGTAAAAGTATTTCTAGTTTTATAAGAAACCACTAAACCATCTTCCAAGTGGCTGTACTATTTTGCATTCCCATCAGCACGAATGACAGTTATTATTGTTCCGTATCCTCACCAGTTAATATATACTGGATTTTTGACCATTCTAATAGGTGTGACTGGTGCCTGATTGTTTTCATCTGCCTTTCCCTGATGACTATGATGGAATGAACTTCCTTAATATCATCAGATATGGTTAGAAGCGCTTTTACTCTAAATTGCTTAGGAATAATTTTTTGTTGGTCAGTGGAAAAAGGTGTTTAAATGAGAGAATAATTAAGACAACATATGCATTTTTGAACATTTCATTTTAACTGAAAACACAAATTAGGCTGATTTGCTCATCTTTTGTGTGGGGTTAAGGACTTTTCTTCAAGTAAGAATCTGTTAATTTAATCTGTTAATTTGTTCTATGTTTTCTTGTATAAACCGTGACAGTATAATTCATGAATTAAGAGGATTTAGACACTTATGAAAATAATCTAAGTGAATAATTCATTTAGTGTTTTATGATTTTCCTCATTATATTTTCTTGTTCTATAGCAATTTTTTTATAGATGATTCAGCTTTATCAAATGTTTCCAAAGCTTTTAACTTTTTTCATAGAAGCACTAACTCTTTTTAAATATATGCTCAAATTGTATTGGCTTTCACACTAACTTAAAAAGAAAAATAATCACAGAATTACAATAATTATGAATGGCATAGAAAGTGGCATTTGGGGAGCAAGCAAAATTTTTAAAAATTATATAGCTCCAAAGGAAAGAGAAATAGATGAATATGCTAAATATGAGCTAAGTTAAACTGATTTTAGTGAACTATGATATCAGTCTTTTTACATTTTATAGAGACTGAACATTGTTTCTTAAATTGAGGTCAAGTTGTTTAAGTTGGCAATGTCTAGAAATCATGACCTTGTAGATTGTGATGGGCATGATTGACTTGTGGGAAACTGAGGAAAATCTAGTCTCCTGGAATATAATTGATTATCTTAGTTATTTTCTAGCTTCTTCTTTCTGGAAGACTCTACCATAACTTAAGACTCAGAATGTAGGACTATGCCTCATAAAATTTTTTTGCTCTATAACTATGTATAGGTTTTATAATATACTTTATTATAATTTATAATAATTTTATATTATATTATATAATATATAATTATATATGAATATAATTCATGTGTGTTAAAAACTAATCCTGTTTTTAAATGAAGAAATGTATGCTTTTGGAACATATTTGTGAATGATTAATTTTTGAAAGCCCTTGCATCCTGGCTTTCTCTGTTCTCTAACCTACTCTTTGGTCATTCTCATGGTTTGAAAGATTAAATAACAAATTGCAGTTCCCACTGTTTCATGGTCCCTTGCCTTTGCTTTTGCCATTTTCTTTGTTGATATGCTCTTCCCACTTTTGATTGTCTTTCCTAATATATTATCCTTAAGAACTCAGTTCATGTGTGGTTTTCTTCAGGAAACTTTTCCCAACACCCTAGTTTGGGCTCATTGCTCCTGAATTTTGATAATGTGGCATCCTTTTGTAGAATTATTTTAAAATTGGCTGCATATATTGGATTGTATGTCTTTCAAAGGTAAGCAGTCTGTCTCATTTTATTTTTATACACAGGACTTAGCAAGGTGCACATGCTGGACACTCAGTACTTGTCAAATTAAAGAGCAATGTGCTGAAGCTCATGTTTTTATTTATTTATTTATTTATTTATTTATTTATTTATTTATTTATTTATATTATTACTTAAATTTTTTTTTCAGTGTTCTAAGATTCATTGCCCATTCCCCACACCCAGTGCTCCATGCAATAGGTCCCCTCAGTACCCACCACCAGGCTCTCCCATCCCCCTACTCTCTTCCCTCTAAATCCCTCAGTTTGTTTCTGTGTCCAAAGTCTCTCTTGTTTTGTTTCTCTCCCTGAATTACTCTACTTCCCATTTACTTTCCTTCTCCTACTGTCTTCTATATTACCCCTTATGCACCGCAAGTAAGTGAAACCATGTGATACTTGACTTTCTCTACTTGGCTTATTTCACTCAGCATAATCTCTTCTAATCCAGTCCATGTTGCTACAAAAGTTGGATATTCATCCTTTGTGATGGAGGCATAGTATTCCATTGTATATATGTACCACATCTTCTTTATCCATTCATCTGTTGATGGGCACCTTGGCTCTTTCCACAGTTTGGCGATTGTGGCCATTGCTGCAATGAACATTGGGGTATATATGGCCCTTCTTTTCACTACATCTGTATCTTTGGGGTAAATGCCCAGTAGTGCAATTGCAGGGTCATAGGGTAGCTCTATCTTTAATTTTTTAAGGAATCTCCACACTGTTTTCCAAAGCAACTGCACCAGCTTGCATTCCCACCAACAGTGTAAGAGGGTTCCCCTTTCTCCGCAGCCTCTCCACCACTTGTTGTTTTCCTGTCTTGTTAATTTTGGCCATTCTGACTGGTGTAAGGTGGTATCTCAGTGTGGTTTTGATTTGAATTTCCCTGATAGCTAGTGACGATGAACATTTTTTCATGTGTCTGTTAACCGTTTTATATCTTCTATGGAGAAGTGCCTCTTCATGTCTCTTGCCCATTTTTTGATGTGTTCATCTTCTTTTTGGATATTGAGTTTGAGTAGTTCTTTATAGATCTTGGATACCAGCCCTTTGTCTGTAGTGTCATTTGCAAATATCCTCTCCCATTCTGTGGGTCGCCTCTTTGTTTTGTTGACTGTTTCCTTTGCTGTACAGAAGCTTTTTATTTTGATGAAGTCCCATGTTTTGTAAAGTTAAAAACAACCATTCAGGTACAGAGTTTTATGACCAGCCCTTATAAGGATTGGCTGTAGAGAGCAGAAACTTAGTAAATAACTAAAAAAGGGATAAGTGAAAATTGCATTTTAAAATTGCTGGTATAATAGATTTGTATCTTGGCTACATACTGGTATTGTAATATTAGGCCTTGAAAAATTTGGGTCAGCTACAGTAGTAAATGTACAGATGGTAGAAGCTTAAATATGTTCGTCTAAAGTTGAGCATCTTAAATCATCCCCAGGCTAATTTTTTATAAAACTTAGATTGCCCTCAAGTAACTAAACAAAATTGAAAGTGGGGGAAGTTTTCATGTAATGCAGATAGAGTTAATTGATTTTTAAAAAGTTGTTAAAAAACTAGTATTATTAGCTGAAGGGCCATCTAATAACCTAATATGATAATATCTAATGGAAGAAACAGGCATCAATGTAAGAATATTAACCCAAATTCAGATAATTTGGCTCTATTCCCTGTGATTCCTTACTCTAGCTTTGTGGCCTTGAGTAAATTACTGAAATTCTGATTAAACTTTCAAATTTGCAGACTGGTAGTTCTCAACTGTGGGTGATTTTGTTCCACAGGGGACATTTGGCAATGTCTGGAGACATTCTTGATTATCATGATTTGGGGGACGTTATTGGCATTTGGTGGCTAGAGAGCAGAGCTACTGCTAAGCATACCTTTAACACATAGAAGAGCAGTCAACACCAAATTATACATCCCAAATCCTAGTAGTGCCAAGACAGAGAAATTCTAGGCTAGATCACATATCCTAGCAGGGAGTTTTCCAATCTAATTTTATCTTTTATTCTCAAACTTAGGCTGATAGTGTATTTTTTTTGTGTTTGTTTTAAATGACCTGAATAATATAAAGATGACATTCAATGAATTCAGTTGTGAGATAGGTCTTCAAATAAGGTTTTAGTGGTTTATAAGGAATTAAATAATATAAGCAGAGAAGCAATGTCAAAATTTACTACTCTGCACTTTGTGATTTAGCATTCTCAAATTTAAGTTAAGTGTAACTGTAGAAACCCCAGGATAGATGAGAATGTTTATTTTTTTCTGTAGTGTGACAGTATGCCAATGCTAGCTGTCAGATAGGTAGTATTAGTATTTGTAGAAAAGGGGAGAAAGTATTTCATGTTGGAGAGCTTAAATACTATAATTTCTTTGAAAGCTGTGTTCAGTAAATACAGATTTAGGGGTAGATATGCATCCTTATAATTTAAAGTAAAATTCATCAGTGGTATAAGAATATTTTAGTATCCTGAATTTAGTGATGTGGGATAGTTAAGAATGAGCACCAGTGTTAGTAGAATTCTAAATTATTTTGGAGGAAATGCATATTTTAAAATTCATGGTGGTGATTAATAGTTATAGCCTATCTGTTCCATATTTTTATGATATAACGATTGACTTAGAGAACTCGAGAACAGATTTTGAAAGCAACAATATAGGTCCCAAGCATTCTTTTCTAAGCGTAGATAGTTTTTCATTTGTTGTCTACAAGGTCTTTTAAAGACTGTGGTGAAAACATGAAAGGCTCGAGGTAGCTATGGAAGGAGAAGTTGGAGGGGCTCTGACTTTTGTCTTGTCACATCTCCCTTATTCTTCCTCCCTGCTTGCCTCCTCCAACCCCATGCACAACTACCCTGCCTAGAACCCCGATTGGAGCAATTGGAGCTCGTGCCAAATTGCTTTGATGGTGGTACCATGTCTAATTTGTCTTTCTATCTCTAATGTCTGCATGTGGTGGCTCTAAGTTATTTCTGTCCTCAGGCTCTTTCCTTGGGCAGCCCTGGTACAGTTTCTGCTTTTTGTTCTATCTTTGCGTGTCTTCCTTCCTCCATTCCCCCTTTACCTACCTCCTCCCTTCCTTCCTACTTCACTTGGCATTTACAATTTGTGTTGTTGTGTAGCTACATTTTAGTATTCGTAGATGTTTAGAGTGGAAGAGAAACCTTCCCACCTGACCTACCTGCCACACTGCTGGAACCCATTCATTCTTCAATCTATCTTATTCTTTCCTTTTATTACCAAAGAAATTCTTTCAAACAGCTACCTTATGGGTCTCCTGGTTTTCTTTCCACCCCAGCAAGATCATTTTTCTTAAAACCAATGCCCCCTTTTTCTATCCTGATTATTATGTAGCATGAGATTTGACAGAGCAATGACAGGGGTGATTACAGAACAATTCTTTTACTGTATTGAAATACATTTGTGGCATTACTGTCTCAAGGAAAACCAAATACTTCTCATAACAGAAAAATTAAGTCAGCAAGCTGATCTCTAACTCCCCATGATAAAGGAAATTGAGTGTGTTAGAGCTGTCAGTAGTACTTGTACAGTTCTTTCTCTACTGCTATGCCAATTATTTTTCTCCCCTTCAAAATGAAACTAGTATATAGGTAAAATTTAAGCTAGCAGTAGAGATTCTGGACTACCTCCACCATTGGATTTAAATCCATAGTGTTTCCAAAGGGCCTATTCATCCCTGGCTTGCAGCGCAGAATTGTACTCTTAATATTTTGTGTTGTGCTGAAAAGGAAAATGACAAAGAAATGGATCCTTGTTCTTCTGCTTTGTCATCCTGACCCTGGTTGTTCTGGTTGATTTCTTTATTAATGACGCAAGGTCCACTTATCTGCATTGTGCTCAACTGGGCATCATTTTTCATATCCTACTTTTTTATCGATCAGCACTCTTTTGATAGTCTTGGAACTCATTTACCTAGAATGCTCTATCTGACTATGCCATAGCCAGCACACTTTCGAAAAAAAGTGCTTACATTTGTCAGAACTGAAGGGACACACCTGTGTTTCTGATTGGCTCCCAAATTTATCTGTTGATGCCCTGAAGGTAATTGTCAGCTGTTTTATTTATAGAAATGGTTTATTCATTTTAGTCCTATCTAGTAAGCTTCCATATGGTACCTTAGTATCAAATGGGTAATCAAAGCTTAGAAACTAATTTCTAAGAACTAATAAAACAAATGTGAGCTTTATTTGGGACAGTCTAGGCATCAGTGACTGGGACACTGAGAAAGGTTTTGTCTTTCTCTCCGCTATTTGGTAGACAGGTAGACAGCAGTTTTTAAGCAGGTATATCTAGTATAGTACTTTAAAATATTTTGTTTTTATAATTAAAAATCAGTATGGACTAGAAGAATAAAAATGAAATGACTCAATTTATCTGCCTACTGCCTTTATATTACTTTTGGCAATATGCTTTCAGAAAATCATGGAAATAGAGATGGTATCATATATGTGAAATTACAAAATACAAATGAATCTATATATGCATTCAAGTTGTTTTTTCAGTTAATTTGTCTTGGAGCAGATTACATGTCAGGATATGTAGGTCCATCTCATTCTCTCTAATAGCAGTGCGGTACTCCAGATCATAGATACAATGTGCCATAGTTTAGGTAAGTTTTTCACTATCGGTAAACACAAGGCTATTTCTAGTGTTTCACTGCTATAAATAGAAACTCAGGGAACATTGTTGACCTATATCTTGGAGTAAATAGGCTGATGTTTCTGTAGGATTAATATGTGGAAATGGAATTTATCCCTCAACAGTTATACATATTTTGATTCTGATAGGTGTTCTCAAACTGCTTCTCCCCTCCTCTTTAATTGACATCTTCACCAGCATTGAATGCAAGTGTTTATTTGCCCCACACCCCAATCAGTGATCAGTGCTTTACTTGATGGAAAAGTTTTATGGTTCTTTGGTGTTTGGCCCCATAATTCTCACCCTGATCACACTGACCAATAGATTCCTGTTGTACAGGCTGGATCATGTGGAGAAGTGCACAAAGCAGGATGGTTGTGAATGAGTTGGCAAGTCAGAGGTGTTTCCCCATTTCGTCCTCCAAATTCCCAGCCTGAGTCTTGGATCTAAGCACTTCCATTTGAAGAAAAAGTCCACACCTACTAGTGTTCAAGTGATAGAGAGCATTTATTTTGAGACTTGACCGTTGCCCTTATCAGATCTTCTCAAGTGAGATAGCGGCCCCTAGACCTGACAGCAAGTGTGTGAGAGAGAGTCTGGGAGAACACGCACCCCATCCTAACCCCATGCACACACATGTACACAGAGCAGAACAAAGGGAAACAAAGGGAAACATTTTTCCAAGGGAGTACAAAAAATGAGCAAAGAGCATGGTTAAGGGGGTGTTAACTGGGTGTTATTCCAGCTACTGGATAGGAGGCAGGATTTTTTTTTTTTTAATACAAAGTCTTAAATCTTAATCAACTTATTACTTAATGGAGAGAAAAGTGGAGCGGCAGGTGGTAGAACAGAGACTTCCAGTGGGAACTATTACGCATTGTATTAGATATGTACTTCTTGTCCTTGGGGTTCTTACTCATACTACCTTTGTGGCTAAATCTTGAAATATTTCTATTTGTTATTTCTTTTCAGATCTTACCATTCACTACATTATGCTTTGTTTTGTATTTTCCTTCTCTTGATGTATTGTTTGCTTGCGAACAACATATCTACTTGAAAAAAATCCAACTTCAACTTTTTCTTTAATTATATTTATGGATAATGCACAGAAATAATTTTATGCTGCAATTATACCAGGCTCAGTGTCATCTTTGTCACCTTCTTCTTGCATTATGTAAACACTTAGTTTACTAAAGACATAGAAATACTTTTTTTTTTTTACTGTGCCTCAGTAGGAAATTGGCACCCAAATTATGTCTTCTACTTAAAAATTAATTTACTTATACACATGGTAAATTCTTAGGTAAGCCATCTCAAACTCTATGCCAATTCAGGAAGTCCTTATAAGTAGATTATCATGAGAAAGAATTGGTAAAATATGTCATATCATTTAAAAGTAGAGGGTCACTCCTTTTTGTTAAACACGTATCTCTTCTTTTCCACTTCTCCCATTCTTCCTCATTTCTTATTGCTCCCAAGACAGTTGGGACATATATTGCTGCTGCATTTTACTTCCACATGTAGAATAGAAACTGGAAAATTAAAGGTTTTGTAGTGTCATCCTTGACTTAAATCATGAGCCAGATATCTTTAAATAACTTTATATTAAACAATTGTTTAAACCAGTTTATTTGTGTGAATCAAGAAATTTCCTTTTCTCATAAAGTTCTTAGTTTTATTTCCATTTGGAATGGAAGCCACTTGGAATATGAACTGTACAATATCTATATATTTTCTGAATCTGATAAAGCTATGTTTTGTAGTTTGAGATGGCTCTGCAGGTAGCAGCAAAATCTATTTGGAGAATGAACTATTATACACCCACAGAGTGGATTTGATGAAATGGTAGGCAATTAAAGTTTACATAAACATGTACTATGTTAGAATAATTCACATATAGCAAAGATAATTGGATTTTTTGATACAGTAACCAACCCAGTTATACAATAGGAATAAAAGTGCCATAAAACTTATTTATGAAGAGTGCCATTAAAAGACAGCCCTTGTTAATATTGAGAATTTTTGGGGGGTGTGTGAGTAGGCAGATGAAGAACTGAAAAAATAATGTCAACATAAAAATCAAACCCAAGGATTTCTGAGCTTGTTTTTCATAATTGAGAACTTCCAGGCTGTGTAGGAGACTGCATTTTCAAAAGAACCCTGGGTTAGGAGCAGGAAAATATGGTGTTGGACTCGGCTCTCCTGTATATTAGTCATGTCACTTGCTCCTCCAGGTCTCCAGTTCACTGTTTTAAAAAGGACTCTGTACTGCAGAGGACAGACTTAATAAATGCTTGTTGAATGAAAAGTTTTTTTTAAAAATTATTTTTCGGGTGCCTGGGTGGCTCAGTGGGTTAAAGCCTCTGCCTTTGGCTCAGGTCATGATCTCAGGGTCCTGGGATTGAGGCCCACATGGGGCTTTCTGCTCAGCGGGGAGCCACCTCCCCCCAGCCCCCGCCTCTCCGCCTACTTTTGATCTCTGTCTCTGTCAAATAAATAAATAAAACCTTAACAAAAATTATTTTCCAAGATTAGGAAATTCCATTAGGAATACAAAAAATAAACCTAAAAAGTCAGCAACACAGATTTCCAAAAATCCTCCAACCAGACATTCTTTTTATTTAGCTTAAATTTGTAGACTGAGATTTTTCTGAAGACTGCATTTTCTTAGATGAGCATGAAATGACTTCTGGTCTCAGAATACAATGCCATATTAACTGATTTAGAAAGAGTCTTGTATTCTACAGAAATACAACTCTGGATAATGCCAAGTTGTCACAGATGGGAATGAATTAGTTGTTCAAAACATCCAAGTATGTGATGCATAAAGCAACATTGGCACCCTGTGGGAAAAATCTTATCAATGAAGTACACAAAACAGTGAATGTTTACTTTACAGAAGAAATGGCTTCAGAGACCAGAAAACTAAGTTGTCATAGAAACTCTCATGATAGGTATTTTAATTCTAGTATTGACACATTAAGTGGAGTCAGAAACAAAGGAAGTATATTATGAATATTAAACTCAGATATTGTGGTTGTACTTTTACCTTGTTTGATTGTCCATTTTCAAAAATATTCTTAATATCTAGAAGGGAGTAAAAATTTCTCTACAACTCATCCATAGATTTTTGCTGAAAAGCTATATGAAATTGAATCTATTTGTCATTAAATGGTGAGCTTTCTCATGTTTCTCATCATAGAGTATCTTTTTCTTGAATTAAAAATAATTTCACTGGTATCAATAGTGACATAGAAAAGAATATGCGCCAACCATCTACATTTTCATACAAAAGATCTTAAAATACTTAAGGAATCAGATAGTAGCTATTATTGGTTTACAAGTAAAAAATATTTCAATCTACTCAATAGCCATTTAGGAAAATAGACATACAGAATTACTGGATTATCTGGAAACTAGTATTTCTTGAGAGTCTGTTATGGGTCTGGCTATGCTTGACTCTTTATGTACATAATTCTCATTTGATGTTCTAACTACTCTGTAATATATCTTTTTATTTTTTAATGTATAAGCTAAGGCTAAGCAATATGCAATGATGTCGCCAAGGTCATGCATAGGTAGATAGGCTAAGGTGGAATTTAAACCCATTGGGCTTCCAAAGTGGCACCATGCTATCACATATAATTAACTGTATGCAAAAATCTAAGGAACAGAATGAACTTATAGGATAAATAATATGTGGCTGAAATACAGTAAAGACTCAGATAATGTTCAGGCTTCACATGTGAAGGATCAAGTTAGATGGAGTTAGACTTTAATAATTGGATTTTCAGCCTGGTGTGAAAATTTGAAACCCTTAATTATAGACATGAACATATTTCCACGTAATTTAACTAATGCTACTTTGGTAAATGATTCAAAGTATGCCTGTGTTTTCAGATTTTTAAAAGGGAATTGTATGAGTCTAGATTTTTGATTATTTAAAACTTTTTGACTGGACATTTTTAGATGTTTTCCTACAACATTCACGTTTTATTGTTTATTATTAAACAAAATTAGTGCTTAAATTGCACAAAATTCCTTTATCATAGAACTTGTTACCAACATTAACCATCTTGGGAATATATATCACTGAGGAATTTGGACCAAATAATTAGGCAGAAAATGTTATTCTCTAGACCCTAGCCAAGCACCAATGATGGGCAAATTAGTTGCACCATGCTCTGTTGTGGTTGATGTGGTATTTTATGTAAATGAACATAGAGAAGTTGAAAAGAGTAACATTTAGAAGTGAAAGATAATAGAGACTGAAAATTTGAATTGGAATGTGAAAGATGACTGAAGAGGACAACTTTGGAAATGTATAAGCCTATATTTCTGGTGTATGTGTTTAAAGACAGAAAAAGTATGTCTGAAGATGCAGTTGAGAAAGAAAGATACAGAAAATGGTGATTGACCATAGACAAAGATTCACAGAAGTCATTCAGTATGATGTGATTTGATGGATGCAACTAACAAAATGACTACAGATAACTGGGATGATCCACTAGTATTGATACATTGAGTTCCACTAATCTAACTCATGGATGTACTATGATGAACACCTTTTTTTTTTAATCTTTCTGTATTTGCCCCTGCCAATATGTCAGGTACTGTCCGTGGTGCTGAACTCATGTTGTGTATGAGAAATGGTAGGGATGTTTTCCTTTTCCCAGCTGCAATGCTCTGTATCCTTAGCTTGCACCGTTTTTCATTGTAAATGCAATGTATAAATCTTTCAGTAATATTTCTTGCTACTGCCATTTCCAAGTATGGGATTTCATAGAGAGTCCAACTTAACATGGCTAAAACTGAGATCCTTGTGTTTTTCCCAAACTAATTCTTCTTGCAGTCTTCCCCATCTCAGTTAGTGGCAGCTCTGTTCTGTGTTACTCAGGCTGAAATCTTTGGTTTCATCCTTTACTGCACTCTTTGATATCCCACATCTATTGGGTCTAACCTTCAAAATAATCTAAATTTAATCAGAATCTGACCAGTTTTCACCACCCTACTGTGACCATCCTTGTGCAAGTCACCATTATCCCTCACTGTTAAAAACTTTTCACGGGCCTTCCTTCTTATGTCCCACCCCCTCATTCTCACTTTCAAAGTCTGTTCTCAATCCAGCAGCCAGAGTAATTTTGTAAAATGTTGAAGTCAGATCATAACATTTCTTTTCTGAAATCCTATGATGGCTTTCTGCTTCAGTTAGAATGAAAGCGAAAGTACTTATGATGGTCCTTACACAATGTGGCTTTCTTTACTGTTCTGTTTTCAACTTGTCTGCTTTTTACCTCCTCATGTACAGCCACGCAGACCCTTTTGATGATCCTTGAACCCACTCGATTTTGTTCTTGCTTAAGACCTTTGTACTTGCTATTTCACTTCTGCCTGGGCAGTTTTTCCATCATTATACACATGGCTCACTTTCTCACTTTCTTCAGATCTTTATTCAAAATCTCTTTTTCACTGACTTCTCTCTGATCATATCTAAACTTGTAAACAAAACAAAACAAAAAACAAACAAGAAACCCATCCTGCCTAGTAATTTGTATCTCCTCTTCCTTGATTTTTTCCCTTTAGCATGTTTATAATTCAAGAAACTATGTATTTTAATTAAGCATATTTTTTTCTAAGATGTAAACTTAATGAAATTAGGGATTTATTTTTGTGTTTTATCTACTCCTATGCCTAGAATAATGCATGGAATATAATACGAGTTCAATAAATGTTAACTGAATGGATTGAACTCACATATGATTGGTTTAGAGGAAAATTAAATGTTAATATTTGATGATATAATTAGACACATCTCATTCTGTAAGATTATTTAGGTAATAAAGAAAATCTTCTTAGCATTGATTGCTTTATGGTTTAGATTCTGGTTATTGGTATAATAAAATAGGTATGAAGTCCAGCCATTTAAGATACAAAGGATTTTAGTAGAAGTTCCAGAGCTGATCATTTTCCCAGGAGAGAGCTTACATAAAATTCCCTTTATTCTGTACATCTTGCCTTTATTATTTACCGTATTTCTAGCATATATGCCTTAGAGAAACTGAAGGTTTCTAGTGGTCTAAGGCTAAGAGGGGTATTCCCCCAAAATGATTTCAGGTGGAAAGAGATAGGTTGTAACTAGTCTTAGTTCTAGAAACAAGATTTAATATGTGTTCTTGACTTAAAAAAAAAAAAAGAAAAGATGTGCACAGCCACTAGGGGGTGCTGAGCATTTGTATTCACAGTAGGGTCTACAGTCTCATTTGTCTTGGCCAGTTAGGATGTCTAGTCTAACTTCAGACCATCTTCTTATTTGTGTTACTTTTAATATTTTGTATGAAATTTACATATATGTAATACTTTACCCACTCCTTTCTTCCCCAGTATATTCTCCAGTCAGAGAGAACACTTACAGAATCATTTGTATTCTCACCTTTAGATACTGTGTTTAATTACTGATAATCTCTTTTCCACTTGCCACCTGGCAGTGGCTTGTGCAAGGAGAATTATGGCACTGGAGGTCTGTGTTGCTTTCCCAACTTTAGTAATCTTTCACTTTCCTAAAAACTGTAAAAGCCTTTAAGTGATTTTGCCTGTGTGTGTAGGAGACTTTAGGGAAGAAATGTTCAAAACCACTAGTATTTGAGTCCATGTTTTTTTCAAGTTTTTGGTTTTGTGCTATTTTAGTTTAGGAAAATAACAGTCTACACAGCACTGCCTTATTCTTTGTATTTTTTTTATACATGATTGATTATATAGGAACAGGAAGACCAGTATCCCATTGCCAAGAGTTAAGCAGGAATCAGGTAAGAATAGAGGTAAAAAGTAGAGGTAGAAACACATATACAAATAATTTTATTCTCTCTAACCTAATATAGCTTACTAGATCTTTAAGTTAAACTTTGTTCTTTCTTAGTTGGACAAAGTACCCTTATTAGAGTGCTGACAGAGATCTATGTGCAAAAAAAATCTTGATTTCTTTCAGTTTCAGTACGTTATTATACAGAAAAACTGAGTCAATATATGTTGTAACATAGGGGGTTAAAATCAAGTTCTTTGGTGTTACAGATCTTGGTTTAAAACTAACTCTGTTGCTGTTGGTGCACCTGTGTGCCCACGTCGGTTAAGCATCTGGCTTTGGATCACAGCTCAGGTCTTAATCTCAGGGTCATGAGTTCAAGCCTCACGCTGGGCAGAGAGCCTACTTAAAAAACAGTAACAACAAATAACTAACTGCTGCTTATTAGGTCAGTTACTTCAGGCCTCAATTTCTTCATCAGTCCAATAAATTTAATAACCCCTATCCCATAAAGTACTTATGAGGATTCCTAGAGATTTTATCAATATCTATATTATCAGTAGTTGTTATATTGTTCCTTATATATGCATATAAAAATGCACATATGCACATGTGTATGTATAATGGCCAACACACAAAGTATAGCATACAGTAGCTGCTCTACAGAAGGTAGTCCCTTTCTACTTTCATATCAAGATTTTTAATTTAGTTGTTGGATTATCTCAGTCCTAGTGGAAAAGTTAATAATTGATTTTGTTCTCCCTTAACACAGTACAATATGTGTAGAAATCACTAGTAGGAATTCTGTCATTAGAATTTTTAGAATATAGGTAAAAATCAGTATTTTGCTTTGTGAAGATATTTTTATTACTTCTGGGTGGAATTCAGAGAAGAAATCCGTTCAAGGTAATTCACTCAGTATTAAGGCTATGCATATTGAGTTGTGCTTGATTGCAACACTGCAGGAAGAATCAACTTTAAGTATAGTGAGCTGCACAAAAACTTTGTATGCAGTTCTTTCTTTGGCTTAATGAATGCCAAGACGTAGTGCTCTGAAATGGGTCCCCTAACTTTCCATGATGCACCATGTAAAATTATCTGTCACTCTGTATTTTGTATAGTTTTCACAAGTCATATGTCGATAATTTGTCTAACATCCTCCACCATGCTAGAGAGAATTAACAGTATTATACTTAGTCTTTGCTCTTCTACTTAATATTTGTGTGACTTTGGACAAATCCATATAGTTCTTGTGTGTTCAAGGGAGAAGTAATTTTGCCTATTGCATATCCTGGTATTGGAGCTTATGTGAAAATATAGACATGAGAGCTTTAATAAACTGTAGAATGCTTTCCATCTGTAAGGTGGTTTTTATTGCTGGACTGGCGGCTGCTGCTTCCACTTGCCAACCATGTTTCTGAAGCAATATGGACTTGTTGTGTGGAGAATATGTAAGAGGCCCCAGATGATGGGGGGAAACCATCTTTTTCTACTTATTTTTTTTTAAATGGCAGTGGTAAGAAGTCCGAGAAGGAAAACCAGGGGATTAACTAGGGGATGGTTCTACATTTGTTCAAGAAAACGAATGGTGTTTTTAGAATGCTTTGGAAATTAAACAGTATTTAGGAGTCTGTTACATTTTTCTACATGAGTGTTTAAAAGTATTCTTTGAGTACGAGCCAAATGGATTCTCCTGCCCAATCTCAACACGCCTTTTCCTTTACTTGTGATGACAACATAGTAGGTTATGTCACCTGGGATCATCTGCTGTCAATGTTTTTTTTTTTTTTTTTCTAATACTTTTTATTTATTTAGAGTGAGAGAGTGAGTGAGAGAGAGCATGAGAGGGGAGAAGGTCAGAGGGAGAAGCAAACTCCCCGTGGAGGTGGGAGCCCGATGTGGGTCCCGATCCCAGGACTCCAGGATCATGACCTGAGCTGAAGGCAGTGGCCTAACCATCTGAGCCACCTAGGTGCCCCTGCTGTCAGTCTTGGCAGCAGATGACACTTATGGACCTGCTTCTTGGGCTATAATGAACACCACGTGCGCTCTTTAGCCTCTCCTCCAGGACTCTTTTTTTCATCTTCCTTGCTTGAACAATGGTTTCAGACAGTGTTCTGCTTCTACCATCAGTTGTGACCTAGCTGTTGAGATCATGTTTCTCACATTTTATTTCAATACTCCAGCATATTTATCTTAAAGACATAGTTAATTCGATTTGTATTCATTGGTGGTTTACGTGTCTACTTTGAGCACAAAAGTTTGGATTTTTTTAAGAGATTTTAAAAATTGTTTTATTTTTTGCTGTTTCAGTGATAGAAGGCTTTTATAAGTGTTATTAAAAAAAACCTGCTTCTACTTAGTAACATAAAAATATATTTCCCTCTCATGGACAGCTTAGCATGTATATAGCACATTTTAAAATTTTAATGTGTTTACAACTTGTGTTGTTACAATGCCTTTTCTATTGCATTGTAACTTGGCTAAATATACCATTTTAAACTGATATTTAAAACTGTATAAAGCTCCCGTGGCTCTTGAAAAAAGTAGTAGAAAACACTGACATTTAAAACATTGCCACGCTCTACTGGTTGACTTTTCTTTGACGTTATTGCAAACATCCCATAGTTGATATTTAGCCATTTTCCTGACGCCAAGTTCCTTGGATAAGGCATTCTGAGTTTATTGATGCTTGTCAATCATGTATTTCAGAGGTACTCAGAAGAGGGCCTCCTCCAAAAAGATAACGTTTCTTCCATCAGTTTTCTGATGGAGATTTGCTAAAACTCCTTTTGAGCTCAAATTCCAGATCATTACCTTTGAACACAGGTAGCTTCATAAATAAAGTCACTCAGTTTTGAGTGAGACAATGAATATTTGTGTGCCTACTTTGTGATATGTACCAGAATCAGTTGTTTCTACTCATGGGAAAAGTGATGAGCTGGTTTTGATGGGACTGCAGAGGAAGAAAGCAATCTGAGAACACTGGGTTCCTGAGTCTAGTAATACAGAAATGGCACAGGCACAGGAAAAGGGTATGGGCAAGTTTGACCAAAGGATATGTTTATTAAACTTAAATAAAATGTGGTTAAATAAATCTGTAATCCTGGCTATATCAAGTTGTACTATAGTGGAATGCCTAGTAGCGTAGGAATAGGCAAACATGGGTTTTACATGGCTGTCTGCCACTAAGCCACTAAGTTGTGACCCCTTGAGCAAGTTCCCTCACTTCTCAGGGCTACAACCTATTAGTGGAGTGATGGAATGGAACTAAATAATTTATAAAATGAGTCTTCCTTCTTTTTTGAAGGCTGCACACTTGAATTTTAACGAAAAAACTGGGAAGCTAAAATATAGCAGTCACCATCTTTATCCCCATATTACAAATGATATGATTTGATTTGTAAGATATCAGTCCAATACTCAATTATGGTGTCAGAGTCAGGATTTGAACTGAGACCCATCAGTCTTCACAGTCCTTGTGCTTAGCCTTATGCTGCGCAGTCTCTGAGTGAAGGCTGATGAGGAAAGGTAGGCTCCTCCTCCTCTGCTCCTCTGTGTAAGTTTTCAAAATGCCACTTATGATGAAATAACACAGATGACCTTTGCAGGGGAGTTATGGGCCCTTATATTTCAGGATGCCCAGCAGGCCCCCTAAGGTCCATACTTATTTTTGTTGTGGTGGTGGTTGTTGTTTAATGCAGGAATGCTTTCTTTCTTTTCTTTTTTTTTATTATTTTATTTTTTCAATGTTCCAAGATTCATTGTTTATGCCCCACACCCAATGCTCCATGCAATACGTGTCCTCAGTACCCACCACCAGGCTCTCCCATCTCCCCATGCCCTTTCCTCCAAGACCCTCAGTTTGTTTCTGAGTCCAAAGTCTCTCATGTTTTGTTTCCTTCTCCAAATTACCCTACTTCCCATTTCCTTTGCTTCTCCTACTGTCTTCTATATTACTCCTTATGCACCACAAGTAAGTGAAACCATGTGATACTTGACTTCCTCTACCTGGCTTATTTCACTCAGCATAATCTCTTCCAATCCAGTCCATGTTGCTACAAAAGTTGGATATTCATCCTTTCTGATGGAGGCATAGTATTCCATTGTATATATGTACCACATCTTCTCTATCCATTCATCTGTTGATGGGCACCTTGGCTCTTTCCACAGTTTGGTGATTGTGGCCATTGCTGCAATGAACATTGGGGTATATATGGCCCTTCTTTTCACTACATCTGTATCTTTGGGGTAAATACCCAGTAGTGCAATTGCAGGGTCATAGGGTGAATGCTTTTTATAAAATCTATGACCAAAACTGTCTTTGCGAAAGGGTGGGTTGTGGTAGATGTTGGGGTCAGTTGGCAAAGAAACAAGACCGGCATTTTCTTTGAAACACCTATTAGGGAGAACTAGCAGTGACAAAGAATATCTCTTTAAATAATCACTCTTCTAATTCTCATAGAACTGATGACATTTTCCCATGTTCACTTATCACCTCAGGAAGTCATTCTGATTTCTCAGAAACATATGTAAAGTGTCCACTTAGGTAAACATTGTTTTAGGTTGCTGATGTTGGAACATTTGCTTTAGTCAGGAATACTCAGCTAATAGTTCTTTTCCTCCCTGTGCTTATTGCTTGTGTGTGTGTGTGTGCACATGTGCACATGCCTGCATGTGTGTTCAGACCTACTGATCAATGATTTCTCGTAGTCACCTGCTAAGTCAAAACCATTTGCCTCTCAAGATGTGCTGAGTTAATTTTATCTTATCACAACAGAAATGAATTTATTGGACCATTGTGGGCTACATCTTTAAGATACCATCTTAAATAAAGAGAAGGTAAAGGAAGTAAGATTTCAGTCATTGTCTTCTTTCCCAGACCTATCTCATTGCCTTTAATATATTGTTCATTTCCTGCTAATGCTTTGAACACTTAAGCTCAATAAATATTTAAACTTATGTGTAGGCCTCTGATTTTTAGACTTTTAGCAGACTGAATTGCCTGGGACTGACCCTTCTAACCAAGTAAAAAAATTTTTTTCAAAAGAGTCTAAAGTTGGGACACCTGGTGGCTTAGTCATTTAAGCATCTGCCTTCAGCTCAGGTCATTCATGATCTTGGGGTCCTGGGATCAAGCCCCACATCCAAGCTCCCTGTTCAGTGGGGAGTCTGTTTCTCCTCTCCTGCTCATGCTCTCTCTCTCTCTCGAAACCTTAGAACCTTAAAAAAATACTCTGTAGCTTATTTTATCCATTTATTTGTGAACATCAGAACTAAACCAAGATGGAGGAAGGTATGAGGAACTAGACAGTGTAATGAAAATGGAATATGTAACTTATGGTGCTCAGTCTCTATTTTTAACTAATTGAAAAGTGAAAAACTAACATTTAATACCTTAATTCCTGTATCTGATAATAGTCACTGGGTTTTGTTGCAGCTCAAGGAAAACATTGTATGAAAAGAATAATAAACAAATGGAACGTATTGTTAGTACTATGCATAATTACATTTGTTTACTATTTTAGGTAATTCATTTACTATTCCATAAACAAATGTGGTAAGAAACACATTTTTTTTCAAATTTGTTTCTTACCAAATTTGTTTCTAACCTCAATTTCATGCCTGAATCGTATTCAGAGACAAATAGGCATAACCCGAAGACTTAAACTGAGATGTTCTACCATTTATTACCTCCTACTTAATCTCAGATCTTTTCAGCTCTTCTCTAATTAAGTAATTTTTCTGTTACTGACTTAATCTTACATCCCCTTGAAACCACATGTTGATATTACCTCCAGTCCAAGTCCTCCCACTTTCTTGCTGGTTGTGGGTTCTTGGGTCAGGTGTCTAGCAGAGTGCCTGGCACAGAAGAGTTCTTAAAATCATGGTTTGGTTTCCTTTGCCTCAGAGCCTCACCCTTCTCTAACATCCAGATCCTGTCTATTTTTCAAAGACGAGGTCTGGTCAAATCTCTTATGTGAAGCCCATGGGACTTATATCCTTCTCTGAGCCAAATAAGGAAAATTACTTGTCACTAAATAGATACCACTGTGAGTTATTTTCTTTTTCATGATGTAACAGTTGGGACTCTTTGGCTAGAAGCATTAAAAATGGGTTTGACTAACTTGAATGAAAAACAAATTTGGGGGTAAGCTATGCATAGCTCACTGAATTCACCAGAGCCTGGAGAACCAGGCCTGGAAGTGAATGGAGCAACACTGTATCACATGGATGAGGAATGAAGAATCTGGTGTGGTCTCATAACTGGAGCAGTCTGATCAGCATGCCACTGCCGAGATGAATGAACTCCAACCACTTCTCCCACTGTTGTGGCAGTTTCTCAGGGTGCAAATAGGAAGAGACTGTGTAATGAGCTCAGGTCAGCCACACAGGGCAATGAGTTAAAGGACTTGTCTTTTTGATGGCCCTAGAAAAAGGCCAGGTACCTGGGTTTACCATCCCCAAAGACTACACATAGTGGGAGACAGATAAACCCCTTAAAAATGTGATGCTGTTAAGGAGAAATAGTTGGTTAGTGACCAAACAAGATATTCTCTACCATTTCTGCCCTTCAATCTCCAGAAATTTTCATTTCTTTGAGAACACAGATTGTATTATACTATTTTTTTAGAGTTCCTGTGTGTTTATTCATTGCATATCAATCCCTTATGTGTGCACCAGTACCTATTTTAGGTGTATATGGTATATTCAGTAGTATATACATAAACATTTCTTTCTTCAGAAATCTTGCCTTTTGGTGAGGGAGTGAGACAGTAAAATGAATAAAATTTGGGTTGTGTTAGTAATATTGGTTATGGAGGAAAAGTAAAGCATGGCAGGGTGGTAAAAAATGCTTTGGTACGGAACTTGCAGTTTCAAAAGAGTGGTCAAGGAAGGTCATACCAGGAAGAGGAAATTTGAACAAAAACTGGTTTGCATAGGTAGCAAGCAATACAGGTATGCAGAGGAAAAGCAGTCATGTCAAAGGGAACAACAAATGTAAAGGGCCTGAGGCATGTGTTCCCTTGGCAGGATGAGGAACAGCATGGAGGCCCGTGTGGTTGGAGTGGAATGGAGAGGGAGTTGAGATCAGAGATGTAGGCAAGAACTAGACCACCATGGAGGCAATGCATGAAAAACACATGGCCTCCATTTCCATGGGCCTTACCTACATTATAATGAATACCCACATTAGACATGTGGGTGGGATTCACTACACCCAGGCAGCAGGACAGGCCTGGCTAGATGTCTACCAGCCTGTGAGCTCCGTCATGGGAAGACATGCTTTACTCATTTTACTTTTTTAACTTCTTACAGAATGCCTGACTTGTTTTTTTTTTTTTTAAGATTTTATTTATTTTAGAGAGAGCATGTGCAAGGAGGAGCAGAGTGGGAGGGAGAGGGTGAAAGAATCTGAAGCAGACTCTGCACCCAGCACAGAAGCCCGCACCCAGCTGGGTCCCTTAACTGTGAGATCATGACAGACTGAGCCACCCAGGTGCCCCACTGGCATATGACTTTTATGTATATATTTTTAAGTTCATTTTGAATTACTGAATAATGAATAGTTTGCACACAATACTTAAGGAGGAACTTATTTTCCTTAATCACACATAGGTGAGGCTTACAGAGATGACAAGGAATAAGGAAAAGTCACAGAGGATGGAAGGGCTGTGATTTGAATCTCTGCAATTTGCTCTCTACTCAGTATTTTTCCTGATCCTGGCATCATTGCTTTGATGTTATGAAATACTGAAAACAAAAACTGCTAAAAAATACTTTGCAGAGATACACATAATATCTGTATTAGTTGCATGATTTGTAATGTCAGTGTATAACTAGATAAATGACTATTTTACTGCAAAGTAAGGATTTGACTTACTGATTTATTTGTGCTGTTTTATCACCATGTGGAAATTTTGGGGCTTCTTCTTATAATTTTTCTCTGCAGTGCACCCCAAGAACATCCAAATGTAAAATGAAACACATCCTGTATGGCTGCAGGCAGCTAGTAGGCACCTGATAATTTGAATTTTTTTATTGCTACTGGTGCTGCCAGTATCTTCAGCTATTTAGTATTATTTAATGCTGAGTGGCTCCTTCCACCATGGCCCCTTGAATTGTGAAGAGGAAGTTTGGTGCCCTTATGTAACCCAACACTTGTACTATTTAATTAAGCAAGGTGCTACATGAATCAACAAAACAATCCAAGCTGAAATCAGGAAAACATATTTCAATTAGTGACAGCAGGACCACTGCCTGTGGGCTCCATTCATCCAATGAAAAATATGACAATGCCAGAAAAATATAAAAACACTACTTATAATATTCTGTCTGCTAAATCAGTATTTATTAGAGTTGATAATTTTTGCAAAATACCTCTTGCTTACTTTCCTTCATATTCCATCTGTCATTAAGTCTTTGGAGTCCTCACAGATAGAAATGTAAATTTGCCTTAAGTACTTAAAACACCTAGTAAAGGCTTGTCTGGGTTCAGAAGCTATTAATCAATTTGAAACACCTTTTGTGCCAGGTATTATACTAGGCATTGGCGGTGCAAAAATGCATTTAAATGTGAAGTCTTTCCTTAAACTTTTAACAAGAAAGCAAGAAGCCACTAACTACCATACCATTTGAAAATGGCTGATAGAATATTTGGAATAGAACACTTTGAAAGTCTAGAGGAAAGAGAAGGTATTCCAGCAAAGCACAGAAAATGCTCCCAAGGAAGTTTCTATGATAAAATGGAGGAAAAGGGAAAGAGATTCTAGGTGAAGGGAACAGAATGAGCCAAGATCTAGATCACTGATAAAGTACAATGCTGTAATAGAGCCATGTGAGATGCATACAAGAAGGCTGGCTGAGGCTTTGGGATTTATCCCATTGGCCATGGAGACCCAGGAGAGAGATGTTATATGTGCAGTTCTTGTGGAATGTTTAAGTGAAGTTGTCAGAGACCTTTTTTTAAAAAAAAATCTTTTTGTTTTCTTTAAAGATTTTATTTATTTATTTGACAGAGAGAAACACGCCAGAGAGGGAACACAAGCAGGGGGAGTGAGAGAGGGAGAAGCAGGCTTCCCACAGAGCAGGGAGCCTGATGCAGGGCTCGATCCCAGGTCTCCGGGATCATGACCTAAGCCGAAGGCAGTCGCCCAACCAACGAGCCACCCAGGTGCCCTGGAGACCTTTAAGAGACAATAGATATAGAACTCATGAGGAAGCTGGGTTGATATCCCTAGAGAAGGAATTTATATTGGAAGTGAAAAGAGCTGGTAACAGGAGGTCAGAGAAAAGTACTATTTGTGGCTGGGTTGAAGAGAGGATGTCAAAGGAGCAGACTTTGCCTTGTGTTTAGACCAGGTCTGCCAGCTATTCTTTGAGTAGTAAAAGATAACAATAAAAAAAAATTGATAATAATGATGATGGTAGCTAATATTCATTGACTACCTATTCTGTGCCAGGTATGTTCTAAGAAGTTTTTGTTTAATCCTTATATCAACCCTATGAGATAAGCAATATTGTCGTCATTCTCATTTTACAGATGAGGAAAGCCAGATACAGGGATTTAAAGTCAATTGCTCGAGGTCATTGACCTACTAAACAGTGAATCCAGAACTCCAACTCTGCAGCCTGGCTCCAGAATCTGTACCATGTTATATCTCTGAATTTTAACTATTTTTAGGAGAAATATTGGCAATAAAAATTGTTTTCTTATGCCCCAAAGTCAGGGCCCAAGAGTTTTAGTGGTTAAGTCACATAAAAGTATTGCTTTAACAGATTTTTTTATCTTTCGATTTCCAAGTCAGCATGTGATTGTCTGATAGAAGCATCATAGACATATTGAAGCAATTCCAATTCTCAGAAAGTCCCCATGCCTCTTGTAACTACCTCTTCCTTTCTAACACACCAGCTGATTTTGTTCAACATGAGTAAGGCTTGGGTACTCAGTATTGCACAGGAGCATATCTGGCCTGTTGGTGGTCAGGGTATGGGCCATGATTAGCTGATCCCTGTGATTATTAAATATGGAATATAAGATACAATGGTGCCAGATGGCTGAGTTTGGTGGTGGAGAAGATGAGGGGCTGTAGTAGCAGATGGTTGGAAGGGGCATGGACTAAAAATGAGTTGGGTGACAACTTGATAGATGACTGAGCCCCAATATATGTTAAGCTGACAGTCTCATAGGGAAGAGGAATAGAGAGCATGTTCAGTCTAAAACCAAGAAATACCATTATTGTAACAGGAATACAGAAAAAGGGGAAGTTCACAGGGCCTGAAAATGTCAAGGAAGACTTTGCCAAGAGAAAGGGATTAGAACTGATAAGTGTGCAATAGCTTGAGCAAAGAAATGTTGGAAATGCTTATGGTGGGCACAAAAGTTAGAATAGCCTAAGCATCAGGCCACATATGTGATAAGGAAGGTGGGAAATAGTTTGAGTGAGGTCAGATTATGGGGGCCTTCAAGGGAATTTGGTGTTTGGGCATCTCCATTGGCTCCCTTTTTCTTAAAGAGTTAATAAATACCAGGGTGTTTTAGGGTCATTGATTCTAATACATTGCATTGCAGAGAGACTGCAAGAGGGAAGGGCAGTTAGACTGAGAGCCTAAAGTGTGTGTGAAATGGATGGAGGCCTGGAAGAGGATGTGGCTAGGGGACTAACGAGTAAAGTGCATGTCCATCAGGCAGTATGAAGGGAGGATTGAAAAGAATATAGTTGGAGTAGATGAAAGAGAAGGGACATGACAGGTAGGTTCCAAATCCAGCCTTGAGGAGTGGAAGACTTGAGAACACCATGGATGAGGTATCCAGGAAGATAAGCCTATTGCATTATCAAAAGATTGTTCAAAATTGATTATCCCAGGAATTATATACTATAGTTTACTGATTCCAGGATGCCTCTCTTATCTTTCTGGGATTAGCCCATTTACAGTTGTGATGTCCTTGTTTTTATCTGTGAGTTTGTACCAGAACTTGCAGAATTCATGTCAGTGGCTCCCATGAGAAAATCTGAGACAACATGAGATCCCTCTCAATGACACAGAGAATGGTTTCGTAAAGCACTAAGACTGGAACACCTAGTCAGAACTGATTGGGCATTCATATGGTGCAAATGAACAAAGATTAGACATAGCTTAACCAATCTATTTATTTTTAATTTATGTATAAAGTGATACCTGATAAAATACCAGTCTAAATAAGTTTAAAAGAGACTTTCAATTGAGATAAAATAAGAATTATGAATGACGAGAAAGCATCATTTCATAGTTTAGTTGGTGGTAGTTTGTTGTTATTGCTTGTTTTTAATTCTCAGTACATATAGTGGGCATCTTAAAATCAGAGACATCTGTTCATTGAAATAAGATAAAATACCCAGGACTTGCTGTTTGTTTGAAATTTGTTTACTGTGGATTTAAGACAAATAAACATTTTAGAGACTTCTGTAGGCAGAACTTCATTTCATTTGTGTAGATTGAGTGGATTTGGATGCTGTCCACTGGTTAATTTAGGGTGTCAAGAAACAGTGACTCTGCATCTGTGAGCTTAAACTCTGAGAAAAGTAGTGAATTATTGTAAAATGTGCAGGAGTCTATAGTGCGTATTGGTCTTCTCTGAAGTCTAAGTATTGCTTTTCAGCTAACTACACTGCTGCTTTTCATCTGAACATGGGTCCCATAGTCATAGTACTTTTACATAGCACTTCTGATACTCAAGGATAGGATAAATGACTTCTCAAGGATAAATCACGTTAGCCACATTGATAACCCATGTTGTCAGTTTCCGTTTGAACTTCCCCAGTTTGAAACAGTTTGTACTACTAGGTTGGTTCAGAAAACAAAAACAAAAACAAAACAGGCATTATGTCACTTATAGTTGGGGAACTAAGACCCAGAGAGGATAAACAATTTGTTCAGGTCATGCTGGTTAGTAGGAAATGTCAGAGAAGAGATGGACCAAGTTTGGGTGGCTCCTTGTTCAGTGCTCTTTTTACTTGTTCCTATTGTGGTGTTCTAGAAGTTGGTTTGGGGAGCAAAATAAAACCATATCCCTGTTTCTGAGTCATAGCCCCTCAGGTATGTGAAGGCAGCCCTCACAAGTTGTCACTTCATTTCCGCCATATATATTCCTTTTCCATACTGATAGTATCAGAACTCCCCCAAAGATCACTGAAGTGACATTTATTGCAGGGACAGGTCAGCTTTACTCAACTGTGGATTAGCCAAGGGGGTACGTTGGGCTATGAAAGGTTATTTCCTGCATTGTCTTTGGTTAGCCTCTATTCAATATATGATGAAGCTACCTTCAAGTTTGCCACATCATGTCATTTCTGAGTTGGGTCTCCAGACCCTGCTAGAATCCCCTTGGTATACATACAACACTGTTTGATGACACCCAATGAAATGACCATCTCCATTTGTCCAGCCACTGGTTCTTAAAGTGAGCAATAACAACTCTCTCTAAAAAAAAAAAAAAAAAAAAAAAAAAAAAAAAAAAAAACCCAGAACATACCCATGCCTCACTATATACCTACTGGAACAGAAATATGGGGAGAGCAGCCCAAATATAGATATCATGAAAGTAAATATGCTTGAGAGATTCTAATATATCCCTGAGATATTACTGTTATACTTATAAGGTCTAAAAATGACATTTAAGAAATGCTCCCATCTAACTTTTATTTGCTCTTACTAATCTTGTCATTATTTGATATCATCATGACTTTTTCCCTAAAAACTGTTACTGAACTCTAGGTATCCCTACTCATGCAGATATTCATTCATTCATTCATTCAAGTACACACAGGGTGCCTGGTATGTTTTCAGTATGGTAGATAAAGTGGTAAGTGAGAAAAATATATATTTCCATGGAGCTCATATTCCACTGTAGAAGCAAACAACAAAGAGGTGGAAGTATGTGTTCAGAGTAGTAAATGCTATGAAGGAAGATGTAGCTCTGTAAGAGGATAGGGAATAATGGGTAGGAGGTTGAAACTATACAAATAGAATGTCAGGGAAGGCTGAGGAGGTATGAGTGAGGAGAGTCCTGAATAAAATGAGAGCAAATCAAAAGCAGATCCAGAAGAAAGGTAGTCCAGGCAGAGGGAACAGCAAGTGCAAAAGCCCTGAGGCAAGAGAAAATTTGGACTGTTACATTTTGAGTTAGTATACAACCTTATTTTGGTTCTGCAAGATAGTTGGGCTAGTCTTTCAGAAACAGGATAAAATTTAGCAGAGCCTGAAGGTTGAACTTTATTGAAATAGTTTAGGGGTTTCTAATGATCATTTTCTTATCTTAGTCAAGGACCTTTAAACAATATTTAGTCTACTTTTTTTCTGTTTGCTCTTTGTAGAAGACAATAATTGAAGTTGGATAATGGTGTATCTTCAGTGACATTTTTGTTAGTGTGTTTTAAGAAAGGTGTGTTGCCTCTTTGTGGGTGTCTAGAATCTTCCTCGTAACTGAGTCAACCAATCTGGTGGACCTGACATGAGCATATATTTGAGCCAAATACACTGTATAGCTTCTGACATATGCTCATACTGCAGTGTCCCTACTTCCCCCCCCACCCCCCGCCAGACCCAAAGCCAAGGACATAATATTCTTACTCATTTTCTGGCTCTGAATGTCTTTGTTTTTGCAGCCTAACCTTTTTGTCATCTTTGGCATTTTTCACAGGCTCCATCTCATTCCTGGCTTTAGTTAAACTTTACTGACATTCTTACAGGTCAGTACTTTTCATCTGTTTCATTCTTTGTTACTTGTTTCCCCTTCTGTCTCCTATGTGCTTGTTTTAAAACATGAAAGTTTAAAACTCAGAAGGTTTTCTTTATGTTATTTTCTCTAGAAGTTTGCTGTTTTGCCTGTTCTTCAGAGCTGTATGTGCACACCCAAGCACATGTGTGTTATATGGGTGTCATTCTTAGAGTCTCCGGTTCCTTTTGAGGGAGGTGGGTTCCTATTTAGAATATCCTGAGCATAACATCATGCTTACTTTACTTCTGAGATTGATAAGCACTTTTTTTTTTTTAGATTTTTTTTTTATTGTTACTAAATTTTTTTTTCCAGTATGTCAAGATTCATTCCCCATTCCCCACACCCAGTGCTCCCCGCTTTAGGTGTCCCCAGTACCCACCACCAGGCTCTCCCATCCCTCCACCCCCCTCCCTCCAAGTCCCTCAGTTTGTTTGTGTTCAAAATCTCTGTTGTTTCGTTTCCCTCCCTACATTACCCTAGTTCCCATTTGCTTTCCTTCTGCCACTGTCCTCCAGTTTGTAAGCACTTTTACTAAAATCCTAAGTTTGTGTCTTTACTCAGGCTTTCTCTTCTTTTGTGAACAAACTCCTACATGATACAAATTCTTTTTCCCAAAGTTCCTGTTTCACCAGCATCACCAGCCAGTAATTGTTAGAATTATGGTAAAGGAGCCGTTCCTCTTCTGTTAGCACAGTAATTAAAAGCAGGGCCAAACTATGGGATCAGATCCTACTCTGTCACTTACTTTCCGGGTGACTCGAGGCAAGTTGTAAGGAAGACAGAAGTAGTGCACTCCAGCCGCTTAGGACAGTGCTTGGTACATAGTCATCACTTAGTAATTTTAGTGGTCTCTGAGGTGCCTGGGTGGCTCAGTCAGTTGGGCATCTGACTCTTGATCTCAGCTCACGTCTTGATCTCCAGGGTCATGAGTGGAGCCTACTTAAAATAATAATAATTATTATTATTATAATGATTGCTATCACCACCACCATCATTATCCTTCTCCTCATCAAATCATTTCTGAGAAACAAATGTGGAGGCCAGTCAAGAATTAGCAGGTTCTTGGGGTGCCTAGGTGGCTCAGTGGGTTAAGCCTCTGCCTTCAGCTCAGGTCATGATCTCAGAGTACTGGGATCGAGTCTTACATCGGGCTCTCTGCTCAGCGGGGAGCCTGCTTCCTCCTCTCTCTCTGCCTGCCTCTCTGCCTGCCTCTCTGCCTACTTGTGATCTCTCTCTGTGTGTCAAATAAATAAATAAAATCTTTAAAAAAAAAGAATTAGCAGGTTCTCTAAAGAAGTGTCTGGATTGGTAAAATTTCCCATCACTATGATGGTATAACTCTATAAAATTATTTCTCATCTATGTTAAGAAAATATTCACACCTCTGTTTTTAAGGACTTCAGTTTCTTTTTACATAGCAGTTTAATTCTCCTCAACTTCTGGTTCCAGACTTAAATATATCTGAACCCTCATCAAAGTGTTCCAACAGAATTGGGGTCTCTACCGGTGTCAAAAAGTACCCTGTAACATAGAAGGCAGAGAGATAAAGAAGATTTTGTTACTGTTAGGAGTGATTGCTATCCCTCCAAGGCAGACAAATTACTTTCAACTTGGTTAGAATTTTGAACAAGGAGAAAGGAAGAGCTTAATTAGTCATTTTAGGGTAAATAATTAAACCATGCTGGGGCGCCTGGGAGGCTTCAGTCATTAAGCATCTGCCTTGGGCTCAGGTCATGATCCCGGAATCCCAGGATTGAACCCTACATCTGGCTCCCTGCTTGGGCAGGAAGCCTGCTTCTCCCTCTCTCACTCCCTCTGCTTATGTTCCCTCTCTTACTGTGTTTCTCTCTGTCAAATAAATAAAATCTTAAAACAAACAAACAAACAAAAGCCCATGCTGATTGAGTGGCATGAAATAATCTGAGAGTGGTGGTAAGAATTTAGAGTTTCATCTGAAATATAAAATGTTCATATTGAAAAAGGCAGAAGGAAAGAATATTGGTTATTAGACACTTCTCTTCAGATAGACTTTAAGCTGATAAACTCACTACTTTATTTCTGTTTTTCCACTTAAAGTAAGAGATAAGACACATCAGAGATGTTAATGCTGCATTCATTCATTCATTTATTCAGCAGTCACCTATTGGGTATCCACTGTACTTCAGGCACTGTTCTGGGCACTAGGGTTACAGAGATGAGCAAGGTAAGGTGCCTGCTTTCACAGAGCTTATATTCTGGAGGCAGGAATTAGATGTTAAATAAATCAGAATGATAATTTCAGCTGGTGCTAAGGGTTGTGAAGGAAAAAAACCCAAAAACAATATAGTGGAATGGGAGTAGTACCATGAGGAAAGAAATGCAATACTTAGTAAAGAGATAAGGATGAAAAATTGAAGTTCTGGGTAGTAGGGAGTACTTGGAGGTGCAGCTGGGTTTTATATTTTCTCCTATATGGATTGGAAAGCCATTTATGGGTTTTTGGCAGGTGAGTAACACGCTCTGAATTTCATTTCACAGCAATTCCTCTCTCTCATCAATAATATATTAGAAAAAGATGAGACTCCATGTGAGGAAACCTGTAAGAGTTGGGTCAGTAGGAAGGAGGATGGTGGTTTGGACTCAATGAGGGAAGTGGAATTAGAAATAAGTGAATAGGTTCAAGATATTTTTGGGGGAGCTGAGTTAACAAGACCTGCCAGTAGACTAGCTGTGTGGGATGATAAGACAAGAGGATGTTTCTGGCCTATCTAATGGGTGGAGGATGGAGTGAGCCCTTTGTTGAGAAAAGTGAAAGACAGCTGGCTTTGTGGAGAGAGTAGGGATAGAGAAAGAGGGGTGAAAAATTAAGGTTGGAGTTTATTATGCTTGAAAAGCCTATGAAGCATCCACATGGTGGTATAGATAGCCAGCCAGTGGAGCAATCAAGATGAGAGTTAACTTTGGGAGGGTCTATATATTCATGGGTTTAATATTGCGGGAATGGGGAAGAGCTCTGGACAAACCTTGGTGAAATCCAGTTTGGTGGGTAGAGGAAGAGGAGATTATTAAAAATAAAACTTTTTAAAAAACAACAATCTTTTTTGTTCCTCATGATTCTGGGGGTTGAGTGGGCTCATCTAGGTAGTTTTTAGTCATGGTTTCAAGCAGGAGCTGGGGTCTGGGGTCTTCTCAAAGCTTTTTCATCCCACCCAGATTGCCTGGCTGGAAAGACTCCAGTGGCTGGGGCTCCTCAGGCAACTCTCTTTTTGAGGTCTATCCATATGGAAGCCTCAGGGATCTGATCTCCTTACACGACAGCTGAGGATTGAAAAGGAACAGCCTGAGAGGAAGGGGAAAAACAAAGAGAATATTTTATTGCTGAATCCAGGAAGAGAAGTTTGAGGGAGGTAGTTGTCTATCATGTCAAGTTCTACTGGAAGATTAAGCTGAAAGCACAGAAGGTGCATCATATTGGCAAGATGGATCGTGCCCGAAGCACAAGTGGTTTTGAGGGGATTTGGGAGTGGGGGGGGGATTGGAGGGATTAAGGAGTGAACAGAAGGAGGGAAAAGCAGATGGAGATGGTGATTTCTCTTAAGAAGCTGTAAAGGGGCCAAAGAGAGTAGGACCCAGTGGGGGATGTGAGTTTATAAGGAAATCTTAGACATTTGAGATGATACCTAAAAGAAAAGTTCATCTGGGCAGAGGACTGCCTGGCATATGGTAATTACTCTGGGGCTTAAAGAGTAGAGAGAGCTTGGAGTCAAGGTCTCGGTTTCCTTTTCAGCTTAAGGAAATCTCTCTCAGTGCACCTGGGTGACTCAGTCCTTAAGCAGCTTCCTTTGGCTCAGGTTATGATCCTGGAGTCCTGGGATCCACATTGGGCTCTCTGCTCAGCGGGAAGCCTGCTTCTCCCTCTTTCACTCCCCCTGCTTGCTTTCCCTCTCTAGCTGTGTTTCTCTCTGTCAAATACATAAATAAAATATTAAAAAAAAAAAAAAGAAAAAAAGGAAGTCTCTTTCCCTCCTTTGTCTCTTGCCAGGGGCTTTTTGAGTATCCATCTGTAACTGAAATTAGCCTGTCCCTACATATCTCAGTAACATGAGCCAATAAATTTGCTTCCTTTTTCGTGGCTTAAGATACTTGCTATAGTATCTTTTTATTGTCTATATGATGCATATCTATATATGATACATGTCTATGTGATGAAGTTTCAAAGAATTTTAAAAAGCACACTATATAGTTTCCTCTAACAGCCATCCAAAATAAAGAAAGCAGAGGGGTGGGATAGGGAAAAAATAATCTTCTATTATAGAGTTGTTTTTTGGATAGCATATATAACATTTACTTTACCATTTCAATGTAAGTTACTAGATATTTAGAATTGGAAATGAAATCTGACACCATCTGGTTCAAATTCTTCACTGAATAGAAGACACGGATGCCTCAAGTGAGTGAATGACCTGTGGAAGGAAAGAAGCTAGGGCCTGGGTTGTAACTTAGAAACCAGGTTTTGGGGTCACACAGACATGAATTTGAATCCTGGCGGTGCCCCTCTCAAGTCCTAAGCTTATAAATTTTATTTAATGTCTCTGTGTTTGTTTTCTAATATTTAATCTGAATTAGTTGATACATTGGCCTTACAGCATAATGAAATTGCAAGTTAATTAGTAAGGTATCTTGCACATAGATATCCTTTGTTTAGTGTTAGCTCTATAAAGTCCCAAGTCCTTGAGCAGATTAATACTCCAAACCCTGAAAAATTGAAGATCACAATAATAAGGATCATACTTTTCTCTTGTCATCTTATTGTCAGTTTTGGCTAAACCAGTAATTTGAATTTTCAGTTGAATTATTTTTCAGATTAATTGTAGATCCACATGAAATCATAAGAATAATACAGAGAAAACCCACATACAGTTCATTCAGTTTCCTCCAAAGAAAACACTTTGAAAAAATTATATCACTCATCAATTTGGTGTCATAAAATTTTTTTATTGATGCTAATATCTATTAAGACATCAGAAGTTATTTTTTAATACCCAGTCCTTCAGTAGAAAATAAAAATTACGAAGCTTCCAAATTTTACCACTGTTCAAATGGAAGTATGGATAGCATGCATTTTGATTTTCTTTTTTTTAAGTTATGATTAACTTTACATAATTTGGAGCTAAAACAATGTCCTGATTTGAACATCTGATAGAACCATTAGACAGGAGGATTTACCGCAGCAGATCTCTGACTTGCCTTTCATTTGGTGACCTTGGCCAACCCATTTAAATTTTATGTTCTAGAGCTAATTGTAAACTGGGGCAAAAGTACGGATAACTACCTGATTCATGGGAATATTCTGGATGAATTAGATACCATGTTCATCTATCCCCAGCCTATCTTTCTAGCCTCCTTTCTTGATACTCTCCTTTTGTCTTCTATGCTTGACCATAAGGATGTTCTCAGCTCCTCAAGCGCAGCATGTTCTATCTCATTTCTGCTTGTTTTCTTACGCTCTTCCTTCTACCCGAAATATACCCTCATTCTCTCTCTGCCATGCCTCCCAATCTATTCACATGCATTTCCTTCCTCTGCCCCTCCCCATCCCTCTCTAAGTCCTACTTATTTTCCTGATCATATCTTTAACAAAGTCTATAGGGGAAACTCCCCATGACCTCTAGGCTGGATTAGGTCCCCACATTGTATGTTCCCTTAGCATCCTGTGCCCTTATTTCATGGGACTTAAGGCCATGTCCTTTCTGTTTTGTCGGTGCCTATTTTCACCAGTATACAAAGTAGAGGCAGGAAAGAGTACTGTCTAGTTCACTGCTGATCACACCTATCACAGTACCTGCTGCAGAGTATGTGCTCAATAAATATCCATGGGATGAGTGACTGAATAAATTTAATAAACATATGCTAAGCTGTTTGGAAGAAAACACTGTGCAGGACAGGTGGAATTGTGGGTGATATTGTTTGTGATTCATCCAGATTTGAGACCATTAAATGTTTAGAGCTATGTCTTTATGGAGTGGTTTGATTTTCCTTATTTTTTTCCCTTTTGTTTCATGTCAGAATTGCTGTGTAATTATCTTGCAGAATCCTTAAAGTGTGGCCAAGATGAATTTTAAAAAGGAAGACAAGCCCAAAATAGAGAGGAATGTTTACTTTAATGCATTAAAGAGTTGTGAATGTGAAGCTCTTGCCAGTCCTCAGTAAAGCACATACAGTAGCAAATTGCTGCTTCTCATTCTGCCTCAGATGGTGCAACTACCTTGCAGTTTCCAGGGCAGTTAAGGTTGTACGTGGTGTGTGCATTCGAATGCCCAGTATGATGCTGCAGCTCTAAGTCTGTTGCTGAGATAAAATAATGTTTAAGTGAGCTGTGTGCTTTGGTGTCTTGTACTGACTTAAAAAAAAAATCAAAGAAGAAATTTTTTTGTCTCTGTCAACTGAAATCTCAGTGCTTTTTTTGTTTTGTTTTCTCCTTGTAAGAGGAGACTTATAAATGTTCCCCTTTGGGGGACTGGCCTTGATTTAGATCATTGTTCCTGCTTTCCATTTTCTCTGTCCCAAGTGTTGGGAAAGACAGCTGTCTGCTTACTCAACACTTACATTGGGAGGGAGGAGCCAAGACCTCTCTGTGTCTCTTTCTCAGTCATCAACAAAGTATTTTGAATTTCTGTCAGGAGATCCTAGATACCAAGGGCTCTTGTACGTGGTTTACCATCAAAATCACCAACCAAACATTTTAAAAACTTAAAGTTTCAAGGCCTCATGCTCAAAATTCTTCATTCAGTATGTCTGAATGATAATCCTGTACAATCACGTTTGGAAACTGTGGGAATCCCAAATGCTTGAAGATGTTTCTGCCCCATTGATGCTTTTGGGCTAACATCTCAGTGCACAAACTTGGTCCTTTGTGGCCTCACTTCTCCTGGCCCATTGCTCCCAGGTTTATTTCTCCTCATGACCCCCTCGCACTTTCTCTCAAACCAAGCCAACCACTGGTAGGTTGCAGAATATACCGCAGGTTTTAGAGAGTTCTTACCCATTCCATGCCTTGGGTAATTCCCACTACCTCTTGGACTTCTCTCATCTCTTTTGATTGAGCTGCACCCCTTATCTGGACTGTCCTTGGCCTTTGCTCTTCCTCCATTCCAGTCTTATTGCATTGTATTGATTTGCCTTGCACATTGTGGATGCTTAATCAATAGTGATGGACTGAATAAGTTGCCTGTTTACTTCTGTCTTTCCTACTGTATAGTGAATGTCTTAAAATAAGACCTGTGTTGGGGTGCCTGGGTTGCTCAGTCAGTTAAGCTTCTAACTCTTGATTTCTGCTCAGGTCATGAGATCGAGCCCTGCATCTGGCTGTGCACTCAGTGGGGAGTCTGCTTGACATACTCTCTCTCCCTCTCTGTCTGCCCTTCTCCCCACTACTTGTGTGCACACCCACACACAATTTCTCTCTCTTTCTCTCTAGAAGGAAGGGGAGGAAGGAAGGAAATCTTTAAAGTAAATAAAATAAATAAAGAAATAACTTGATTAATTAATTAATTTAATTTAATAAGACCTGTGTCTTTTCCACTTTGTAACCCTAGCACTGGTGTTAGCTCATGGAGTCATGGAGAGTACTCAGCCAATCATAGTTAAATCAATGAGTGTATGAATTAACTTGATAAGTTAATGACCTTTGGCTAGAAAGATATTTTGATGGTTGTCATTGTTCTGAGTTGGAGAACATTTGCCTATTACAATAGACACATACATATTTTAGTAGAACAAAAAAAGACCTTGGGCTGTTAGCAGTAGTTGTTATTTTGCATATTGGAGAACAGGAACATAAAGGTAAATTGTCTTGTTTGTATTTTTAAAGTGTTTTATTTTTATAGATGTAACACTTATATAACCTGTTAAAAATTTTAAAGATACAAGAAAGTATACAGAAAAGTTTCCTTCCTGCCTCTGTTCCCCAGCTACCCATTTCTTCAACCCAAGGCAATTAAGTGTTGCAGTTTTATGCCTTTAAAAGATAAATGATACCATATGCTACATACTTGTTTACTCTGAGATTTTTTTTATTTACCGTTGTGTTTCCCTAAACATCTGATATAAATGAATAAGGACCTTCTTTTTATCTCTTTTACAACTTCAAAGTAATCCACTTTATGAATGTATCCCAATCCATACATTCACTTTAGTAACCTTATTGATGGATATCTAGGTTCCTATTTCAAACTCTATATCTATGAATTAGTTTCCTTGTATACGTTACTTGGCATGTACATGTTATTTGGGATGTACATTTGCATATCCAGGAAAATTTTTAGAGTTCTATTTGCTGGATCATTGGGTACATACCTTATAATTTTGGCAAATTGCCAAAAATAGGGATCATCTTAATTGCCCTGTTAATTATAATCACGAAACTCCTGTGGTACCTTGAATATCCAGGACATGTGGCTCTACTATTAAGCACATGGTCCTTTCTTAATAAGTAGAGTTGGTTGACATGAGTTGGAAGTATCTGAGGGCAGCAGGAACTTGGGGAGCTTTCTGTAAGTTACCATTGAGGCTGTTTTTAGAATGTTTGTGTTTATACATTAAATATATAATAATTTGAGGATACTTGCTTAAATACTGTTAATAAAAATAATTCTACACATGTTCTCATCAGGGTTTCAACACTGTCGTGCCATGATTCTTAGAGAGGGGACTCTGTGATTAAAGGAAGGAACTTGGAAATGGTAGTAAGTAATAGCAAACACAGCACTTGGTTGAGGCAGTTAAAAGATTGACCTAGATGAGCATGGTTCTTCCCTGTATATGTATCATCTTAACCACCAGAGAGAATCATTCTTCTATTCTTTCCAGTTTGATAAGAGATCATGATAATAGGCAGCACTTTCTGATAGGATTTCCCATAGCAGTGGTGTTAGATTCAATATCACTTTTTGTTTTTCTGTTTTGGAACTATTGATTTGCCTTGGGTGATTTTTCTGGCATTACAAAACGAGAGTCTATTATTCCTTATATCTAAATGATAAGCGTAAATTTTACCTGAAATACCCAATAGAATGATTAACACTCACTGTAACTCATAATTAAACTGGCAGAACTTGGATAATGAGTACTATATTTTTAAAAAACATGCATTTTTTTGTCATTTAAATAATATTCATTTCTTCCAATTCATTACTGGTCATTGATAAAAATTTAGGAAATATAGAAATATGTTTTAAAAAGGAAAAAGTTCTAATATTGTAATATAAATGCAGAAATTATTGATTTTTGGTCTATTTCTTTTGACATTTTTTGATGATATAGATTTTTTTTTAAGATTTTTATTTATTTGACAGAGAGAAACACAGCCAGAGAGGGAACACAAGCAGGGGGAGTAAGAGAGGGAGAAGCAGACTTCCTCCCGAGCAGGAATCCCGATGTGGAACTCGATCCTGGGTCTCCGGGATCATGACCTGAGCCGAAGGCAGTCACTTAACTAACTGAGCTACCCAGGCGCCCCTGATGATACAGATATTTTCAAATACTCAGAAGTTTACCTTGTGTAATCTATGTGGCATCCTGAATATTTCAACTACCATAATATTATATATACATTTTCCTGCATTGTTAAATTCTTATAAATTATTTTAATAAGGCACTAATTAGTTCACCATATGTATACAACATGATTAACCACTCTCTTATTGTGGGATATATGTTTCTAATTTTTAGCCTTTATAAAATATGCTGCAGTGAAATTATCTTTGAATGTTAGTCTGCATATAATTGCCTTAGAAATATGCCTGAAAGTCTCAACATTGGATCATAGGATATAAATATTTTTTAAACTTTTGATTCAAGCTACCAAAATGCTTCCAGCAAGAGTTTATTAATTTATAGCTTCACCATCTATTGAGATTGCCCATATCACTATATTCTTTCAACACTGTTGTTTTTAAAAAAACATGCAGAATTAAATCTTCCTGATTAAATTTTTAATTTTATTATTAGAAATAGAATATTTTAGAAATTTGTGACCCATATTCTCTCCCTTTTTGTTAAACATCTATCCCTACTTGTCCTTTTGTTTTACTACTTGTCCTTTTGATTTACTACTTCATAAATTTTTAATGTTATTTCCATATGAACTATATTTCTGTGATCAGATTTTTCTCATATAGTTCTAGTTTGTTTGCATTTTATTTTTCTTGAAGTAGACAAGTTCAAGAAATTTTATTTAGATCAAATCTATTGATGTTTTTCTTTGTGAATCTTTCCTAGCTTTTGTGTTGAAAAATCCTTTCCACATCCACAATGCAGACAGATATTTAGCTTTATTTCCTCCTACATATTTTTAAAATTTCATTAAAAAGTTTAAATTTCTTAAAAGAGTAACTC
>PITA01011984.1:0-64009 GCA_004023965.1 Spilogale gracilis
AGTTTGCTAGTATTTTATTGAGAAATTTAGCATCTATATTTGTTAGGGATATTGGCCTGTAGTTTTTTCTGGTAGTGTTCTTTTTCATTCATTCATTCATTCATTCATTCATTCAGTTTTATTTTTTAATTCCAGTATACTTAATATACAGTGTTATATTAGTTTCAGATGTCTTGTAGTATTTTTTAAAAAAGACTTTATTTATTTGTCTGAAAGAGAGAGAGAGGGAGCACAAGCAGGGGAAGTGGCAGGCAGTGGAAGAAGCTTGTTCTCCTTTGAGCAAGGATCACAATGTGGGACTCGATCCCAGAACTCCATGATCATAACCTAAGCTGAACGCAGACCCTGAACTACTGAGCCACCCAGGCGCCCCTGTGTTGTAATATTCTTACCTGGCTTTGGTATCATGGCAATGCTGGCCTGGTAAATGAGTTTTAAAGTGTTTCCTCCTCTTAAATTATTTGGAAGAGTTTGAGAAGGAATGGCACTAATTCTTTTTTATTATAGAATTCACTAGTGAAACCATCTGGTCCTGGGCTTTTCTTAGTTGGTTTTCAATTAGTGATTCAAACTCTTGGATATTGGTCTATTCAGATTTTCTTTTTCCATAATTCAGTCTTGTTACAGTGTATGTTTCTAGGAATTTGTCCATTTATTCTAGTTTATTCAATCTGTTAGCATGTAATCTCTTCCTAGTAATCTCTTACAAACCTGTGCATTTCTATTGTATCAGTTGTAGTGTCTCTCTTTCATTTCTGACTTTATTGGAATATTCTGTTTTTCTTAATCTGACTAAAGTTTTGTCAAGTTTATCTTTTCAAAAAAAAACCAACTCTTAATTTCATTGATCTTTTTATTGTTTTTCTGGTCTCTATTTATTTCTGCTCTGATCTTTGTTACTTCCTTCCTGTTGCTAACTTTGGGCTTAGCTTGTTTTCCTTTTTCTTGTTCCTTAAAGTATAAAATTAGGTTATTCTAGATCTTTCTTAATGTTAGTATTTACATCCATAAATTCCCTCTTAGACATCCTTTGGCTGCATCTCATAGGTTTTGGTTTGTTGTGTTTCCATTTTCATTTGTTTGCTTCTTTCAAGATATTTTTTGATTTCCACTTTGATTTCTTTTTTAATTCAATAACTGTTGAGGAGCATGTTGTTTAATTTCCACATTATTGTGAATTTTCTAGCTTTCCTCCTGATTTCAAGTTTTGTATTATTGTAGTTGGAAAAGATACTTGGTATGATTTCAATCTCCTTACATTTGTTATGACTTGTGACCTATCACATGACCTATCCTGGAGAATGTTCCACGTGTGGTTAAGAAGTATATTCTGTTGTTATTGGATGGAATCATATCTGTTAATCTATTTGGTTTAAAGTACAGTCTGGGGGCACCTGGGTGGCTCAGTTCGTTAAGCGACTGCCTTCAGCTCAGGTCATGATCCCGGAGACCCGGAATTGAGCCCCACATTGGGCTCCCTGCTTGGTGGGAAGCCTGCTTCTCCCTCTCTCACTCCCCCTGCTGTGTTCCCTCTCTGGCTGTGTTTCTCTCTGTCAAATAAATAAAATCTTAAAAAAAAAAAAGTACAGTCCAAGTCGAACAGTTCTTTGTTGATCTTGTCTGCATGATTTATCCACTATTGGAAATGGGGTCCTGAACTCCTCCAGTATTTTCTGAAGTCTCTAGCAATTATTATATTATTGTTTATTTCTCCCTTCAGATTCCTCAGTATTTTGCTTAATATACTAGATACTCTGCTGTTGGATGCATATATATTTACAATTGTCTTATTTTTTTTTAACGAACTGACCCCTTTATCATTATATATGACCTTCTTTGCTTTTGTCACCATTTTTGGGTTAGAGCCCTTTTTTCTGATACAAGGACAAGGTACCCTTGCTTCCTATTTGCATGGAATATCATTCTCCATCCCTTCACTTTTAGCCTACGTGTATCCTTACAGCTGAAGTGAGTCTCTTATAGGAGCAGGTAGTTGGGTCTTGATTTGTTATCCATCCAGACCCTCTATTGCTTTTGATTAGAGAATTCAGTCAATTTACACTGAGTAATTATTGACAGGACTTACAATGCCACCTTATGGTTTCTTGTTGTTTAGTCATTCCCTTGTTTCTTTCTTCCTCTCTTGCTGCCTTCCTGTGTGAATTTATGATTTTTCCATAGTGGTAGGTTTTGAGTCCCTTGTTTTTATTTTTTGTGAATCTACTGTAGGTTTCTGCCTTGTGGTTATCATGAAGTTAACATAAAACATCTTATTTTTTACAAAACATACAGAAACTAGCATACAAAAACACTTTTTACTCCCTTTTTTATATTTTTGATGTCACAAATTACCTCTTTCATATTGTGTATTCATTAACAAATTATTACAGCTATGTAGTTATTTTTAACACTATTGTCCTTTAACCTTTAGAGTTAAGCAGTTAACACACCATCATATTATAGTATTATAATACTATATTATTATGTGTTATGTGTTTGACTACATACTTAGCTTTTCCAGTATGTCATATATTTTTATATATTCACATGTTACTAATATCATTTTATTTCAGCTTGAAAAACTCCTTCAAGCATTTTCTTAATGTCTTTTTTATTTTTTAAGATTTTATTTATTTATTTGACAGAGAGAGACAGTGAGAGGGGACATAGCAGAGCAGGAAGCCTGATGTGCGGCTCCCAATCCCTGGACAGATACTTAATGACTGACCCACCCAGGCACCCCTCCTTTCATCATTTCTTATAAGGCAGTTCTAGTGGTGATGAATTCCCTCAGCTTTTGTCTGGGGAAAATCTCTCCTTTTCTGAAGAACTTTGCCAGACAGCGTATTCTTGGTTGGATTTCCCCACCCCAGCACTTAGAACGTAATCAGCCCACTCTCTCCTCACCTATAACGTTCCTGCTGAGAAACCCAACCATAGCCATATGTGCTTTTATTTTTTTCTTATTATTTTTAAGAGTCTTTGTCTTTAATTTTTGATAGTTTTATTATAATGTGTCTTGACGGTGATCTAAATTGATTTAATGTGGTGACCCATGAGCTTTGCAAACTTGAATATTCAATGTCTTCCCAGGTTTGGGATGTTCTTAGCCATTATTTCTTTTGACAAGTTTTCTTCCCCCTTCTCCTTCTGTAACTGCAGTAATTCAAAAACTGCTTCTTTCCATGGTATTCCATGGTTCACACAGGCTTTCCCCATGCTTTTCCATTCTTTGTTGTTCTCCTTTGACTGGATTATCCCAAAGTTGTTGCCTTCTGTCTCACAGACACTTCTGACTGATCTATTCTTCTGCTAATGACCTCTACTGTATTTTTCATTTCATTTATTGTATTCTTCAGTTCCAGAACGTCCGTTTGTTTCTTTTTTTAAATTTTCTATCTCTTTGTTAAACTTCTCATTTTGCTCATATATTGTTTTCCTGGTTTTGATGAATTCTCTTTCTGCGCTATCTCGAAGTTCGTCATGTTTCCTTCTTCCATCAGCTCTGCTAGGAACTTGGAGGTTTCACCAGACCCTCTGTGAATACAGCTGATCCATACTTCTTGCTCCCTGTATTGGCAGAGTTCTTAAGCTTATGTGCTTTCTCCTGATGCCACACCAGGCCATGTCGTGACTGCCTTCCTTTTGTTTTACCAAAAGTAGCCGTAAAGCTCAAGTCTGTGCCGTTCCTTGGCCCACGGACTGGGACCAACCTCCTAGACGTGCTTACCACTAGCTGTCTGCCAAGTCTTGGCCTTAACACCACCTTTGGGAACTTGTACAAAGAACCAGTCACAGGACTGGGCAAGAGCTGTGGGTGTGTGAGTGAAGAACACGTAGCACTGGGATACTCCACAGGCCAGCTGGGGGGAGCTGCAGGCAAGCACTCCCCGTGGCTTGCAGCTGACTTTCTTGATAGAGCCCATGACAGAGCTGGTAGGATCTTCATCTGTTCAATGCCCTCTGAGAGTCCTGTCTGCTGTGTTCCCAGTTTCTTCTCCCCACACGCTGGAGTCATGCAGCTCAAGATTCAGTACTCTGGATGAGGAAAATAAACCTCTTTGGCAGCATTCTGTACAGCTGGGAAAGCCAAGTACTCATCCATGCTTTCACTTCCCTCCACAAGGGGAAGGGGCTAAGCTCTCTCTTGGGCCCTCCCTTATTGCCTTGGGAGAGGAACGGTACGAGTTAAGTAGAGCTGTTCCTCTTACCCTCTCCAGTGCATTCAAACTGGATTTTTTTTTTTTGCTTTAATTAATTAATTAATTAATTTTTGGCTGGAACTTCTCTTCTGTACTCCTGGACCTTTACAAAGGCTCTCCCATCCATGGGTGATGGTCTAACACAGTGTTTTGTAGGACTGTGGCTGAGAGGGCCTGGAGCCAGTTCGCAGGGTCCATAACCAGGACCAAGGTCTGTATGCCTATTATTCAGCACACGGGGGGTCGGGGGGACTTTCCTCAGGACCCTTGATTTATGGTGCTGGCTCCCACAGCTCCCACAGAGGCACGTCTATCCATTGATGGATGATGTCATTGTTGTTGGGGGGGGAGGAGGACAAAAAACAAGGGACATCTTATTTCACCATGAGGCTGCTATACTCCTCCAGGGTATTTTCTTTTAATCTACATTTCATTATCAAGCTTGTGCACTTTTTTTTTCTAACGTATTTCTTCTTTGGGAAATTACATGATCGTGTCCTTTACCCATTTTTCTTTGGAGGTGATTGGACTTTTTTTTCCTTTTAAAATTCTTTAGGTAGTAAGGATATCAACTGTTTACAATAAATATGGCAAATATTACTACCAGATTGTGTCTTTCGATCTTGTTTGTAGTGCTTTGGGGTTTATTTTGTTTGTTTTTTTCTTTTGTAGCCAGAGTATCCTTTTTTTGTTATGTTTGCATACATTTATCACCAGAAGGGTCAGCTTTGGAAAAGAATAAGTACTGGGAAAACTGATTCATTATCAAAACAGAAAAAGAGTTATTATATTTTTTAAAGTGTAAAAATATTAAAATCCTATAAGAGCCCTTTATAAGAGCAAGGCAAAATATTTGACCTACATCAGATTACACACTTCACAGCTGCATATCCTGAGCCCTACCCGGGCCCCTTGAATTCTGTATTGATGTGCTTGGTTTGAGAGCCATCATACTGTGAAAACACAAGAACCAGTGGGATCACGTCCATAAAGAATGAAGACTGGTGGTTCCATAGGACCCGTTGTGAAAAGACATGTACAATGGGAATTATTTTCACTATTTAACCATTCTCATAAAAATTAATGCAAGTTTTTAAAGCAGTCTTTTTATTTTTTAAATGGAGAAATAACCTTTAATATTCCAACTGGGAGATGATGTATTTACAAGCATTTCGGACAAGACGACTCTGGCCCATATAAAAGTTTAGTTTTATTATCGCACTCGATGCAACATTCAGTACTTTTTGCCACCTTCTGTCATCTTTCAGCAAGGCAGTAAGTTACAAATAAGAAAATATAAATAAAAAGTACACAATTTATTAACAAAATCTACTTTGAATTATTCTACAAGTCTTATAATGCAATTAATACTAGTATTTTATTCCATTTGATAATGTTTCTTTTGGTTCCTTTAATCATAAAACCTGAAGATTCTGTACTTGGTGGAACGGTCTTCGGTTGCAGCAGGAAATGTTAAACAAGTAATTCTACAGAGTTTTTCCAGTAAGCGCTCACTTTATAACTTTGATTAAATGTCATGTTTTAACACAAATATTAGAAAATATTTAACAGCTGCAATGGTCACAGTTCACTAGCGCTTTGCTCCAGCCTGGACACTGACCATGGAAAAATAGATGCCCTTCTGAGCCAGCAGCTGTTGGTGGGTGCCGTGCTCCTTGACCTTGCCGTTCTGAAACACCACGATTACATCTGCGTTCTGGATGGTGGACAGGCGGTGCGCGATCACGATGCAGGTGCGGCCTTCTCGGGCTTTGTCCAGGGCGTCTTGGACCACCTGATCAATAACCAGATAAATTAATGCTGGTAAAAACAGTCTCTCCTTTCCTCCTCCATAATAAGGCTCACAATCGTCCAACGATAGGTCCTTCTTTAATGATGGCATCAGTGAAATATCACAGAATTGACAAAGAAAGGAATGTGTCATCTCGGAAGATAAGGGAATCCTAGCCTGGATGGATTAGTTCCGAGGCAGAAGTCATCTAGTCTTGAAGTTATGACAATCTATACGATCTGTGCAATCATTTGAAAACATGTACCGGTGTGCCCACTCACACGACACCCTTCGGAGCCGCCCTCCAGTCCCGTTCTACAGCAAATCCGGGGAGACAGAGCACTGGCTGAACACAGCCTCCTTGGATTTGGGGATTTTAGTAAAGATCAGGGAGGTTTCAGAATTAATTTATCTTTCAGATATCTGAAGAGTCAACTTTTTCTCAAACTGAGAATGATTACTAATATTTAAGATAGAGTCAGCTTTGATAGTGTATTAACCTCCCACTCCTTTCTACAGTTACATGGGAGATGCCCTCCAGGGGAAGTGGGAAAGTGGCCTCCTGAACATGGCGTCTTTGGTCAATACAAAGTGATCTACGGTTATTTTTTTGGAGCCTGGGTGCTACAAGACTAATTTCCCCTATTTTGTCTTAGGGTTCTTAAATCACAGCTGCAGAAGGTATCTACATTCTGTGGAAAGCTGACGCAAGTAACAATCAACACAGCAGGGCTGAATTTCGTTCTCTACCATGGAAGACAGAAGCATTTAAGGATAACCAGATCAAGAGTGATGGATTGAAATCCATACCTTTTCAGGGCCCCTCAGTGGCTCAGTCAGTTAAGCGTCTGCCTTCACCTCAGGTCTTGATCCCAGAGTCCTAGGATCGAGGCCCGTATCGGGCTCTCTACTCTGAGGGAAGTCTGTTCTCCCTCTCCCACCCCCCCTGCTTGTGTTCTCTCTCGCTGTCTGTCTCTCTCAGTCAAATAAATAAAATATTTTCAAACAACAAATTCGTACCTTTTCACTCTCTGTATCCAGAGCTGACGTAGCTTCATCCAGAAGCAAAATGTGAGGCTTTCGAACGAGGGCGCGGGCTATGGCAATGCGCTGCTTCTGTCCCCCAGAGAGCTGGGTTCCTTTGTCTCCTACTCTGGTGTTGTATTTCTGTGAAGAGGGTTTTGTTTTAAGAGACACAGAACTAATAATCCTAAAAAAGAGTTTCTCCGCAGAAAAAAGGATAACCACTTCCATAAACACACACAAAAGTTTGGGTTTGGAAGCTAAGAATGGGCTCATAGAGGATTAAATATAAAAAATCTAGCTCTCAATGGCAAGTTTGATCTCTCTTCTTGAAAACAGACGTTTTGGGGGGGGGGCGCCTGGGGGCTCAGTTGGTTAAGCTTCTGCCTTCAGCTCAGGTCATGATCCTGGGGTCCTGGAATCCAGTCCAGCATAGGGCTCCCTCCTCAGTGGGGAGCCTGCTTCTCCCTCTCCCTCTGCTCCTGCTCTCACATGTGTGCTCACTGTCAAATAAATAAATAATCCTTAAAAATAATTTTTTTAAAAAAAAGAAAATAGACATTTGGGTCTGAGAAGCTATGTTTTAGTGTAAACAAGTCAATATCTTTATAAGAAAGAATACTGTTGCAATGTTAGTCTCTTCCAGTCTTCCGGTTTCGTTATATTTGGGACAAAGTTTGGTTCAAGGAAGGAAATCTGATTTAAATGGGTTATGCAATAAATGAAACTCATTTTACTTACAACCAGCAGGTGGTGCTCTCTGCATTAAAGTCAGGAAGGGAAGCCATTTCTTGGGACGCTAGCTAACCTGGTATCTGTTTTCATAAATCTCTAACACTTCAAAAATTTTAATGGACGCTAAGGAATTCCATCTTGATATCTAAACTTAAAAGATAAAATATCCTTTTTAATTTTTTTTTTATTTTAGAGTTATCCCTAAGTTCTTCACATATTCTGTCCCACAGTAAATAATTGTTCTTTACTACTCAATAGGATGATAGGGACAGGAGTTAAAAGGTATGTAGGGGAGAGCAGGAACAAGAGGGGACAGCATGTATAACCTAGAAGACAATACTATCATAATTTTCAGCCCTTGCTAGCCTGGAATTTTAGTCAGACCCTGGGTTGTGATTCTGACCTTCAGAGATTCACTTAAAAATTCATGCTCTATATAGGATTGCTTATTTTTAATGGCTACATCTGGTCGCTCTAGTTCAAGGGCAGTCAGACTGAGATCCCCACCTGCAGGTGGAGTCCGAGGACCCCAGAGCTGCAGGTGCCTCAGGCAGCAGGAGCACTGTGTGTCCCACGTGAGGCTGAGGTCGGGGGTTCCCAGGCTACACTAAGACCACACGATCCCATTGCAGCAGGTAAAGGCAGGGCTGTGACCCAGAAGGAAGACAGCGACCAGACTAGCCTCCTGCAGGGTGAGCTAAATCCTAGTAGAAATTGTTCAGGTAAAGAAGTGGGTCCTTGGGCAGAAAATAGGGCTCAAGACCAGGAGCCCAGAAAGGCTGGGTACCTGTGGTAGACAAATGAATGCCAGAAGGGCAAGGTATATTTAATAACTAGTTAATATTTACTCTCTGTGTTTGTCTTTGTTAACCCCTAGCCCGGTGGTGCTCACACCGTAGCCTGGTATCTGGGCTATGAGAACACAGACGCTAGACTCTACCTCCAGCATTTTTGATCCAGCATGTCCTAATGTGAAGGTTCAGGACCATACTTTGAGATCATTAGTAAAGGGGATTGAAGCTCTATCTTTCAAGTTTTCAAACCTTGGGAAAGACTGATCACCCACAGCTGGGCAGGAAGATTAAAGTGAGGGGAGAGGGACAATTCCTCCTGCTGGGGGTCTATGATGTGGGGGCAGTACTTATCAGAGGAGGAACCTCAAGAAAAGGAAGCGTGGGAAAGAGGTGGGGCCAGCCAGTATTACCATCCTTCCCCATAAGGAAACTGCCTTCCCTGCTGGTTTGAGACTAGGGAGCTTTATTTTTTGTGGGGTGCTTCCTTATAAAGTAACTAGTGATAATGGGAAGTCACCAGGTCGAGGTGATTTCAAAACGCAGTACCTAAGGGGCTTAAGAGAGAACAGGAGGTTCCTTTTATATAACTTCCCAGGAAGAATTCGGAGGGCATCCATGGACAACAGCTCAGGGAGCCCCATGGAAGGTTTCAGAATCAGCCCTCTGAGCAGAGTTTAGGGGCCATGAAATGTGCCACGAGGAGGGGGTACATAATACCACAGTCACGTAAAGGGCTCAGCTCTTTTCAGGGAAAGCCTTCTTTTTGACATGGGTTCGGTTCTGCAGCCTGGCTCGACTCCACAGGGGGTAGGTTTGCAGCTTGGGGGAGAGCATCCAGGAAGCAGAAGGAAGGTCGGGAGAGAAATGAGGATAGAGGGGCTGTGCCTGCTTCTGTGGATGCTGTAGTTAAGCTAGGGGGCAAAGGCTTCCTCTAAATATGCACTTTTCGGTCAGGCTTGCTCACCGGGAGAGCCAGCTGGGTGATCCAGCAAACACGATATCAAATGGGGATAGGAAGTGTGGCAAGATGTTGTATACAAGCATTCTGGTTGCTCCCTTCTCTTCACCTTTGAAAAACCAGCCTTTTAGAAATCCAAGTGAGGCCAGGGAGGCTGCCACAGGCTCCTGGGCTCCTAATTTGGAGAAAGACTTACATCAGGGAGTGTCTCGATGAAGGGGTGTATGTTAGCCTCCTTGGCTGCCTGCACGATCTCTTCTTGTGACACCACCCGGCTGTTGTCTCCGTAAGCAATGTTCTCAGCGATGCTGCAGTCGAACAGGATGGGCTCCTGGGACACGATGCCCAGGTGTGCTCGGAGCCACTGGACATTGAGGTTCTTTATCTCTTCACCATCAATTAGCTGAAAATGAGAATAAATAGGTAACTTCGGGACCGGCACATTTTTACTTTAGCAAAATCAGTATCATTATTTCATACACCGAAACTGCCAAGTTATCGTGGGACAACATTTTTGTTGTTGTTGAGTTTGGATTGTCGAACTAAACCAGGTCATAATTTTATACTCTGAAGAAATGTCACGTTGCTTCTGTTTGAACCATGGTTTCCGATTTATGCATGTGTTCCCATATATGCAGGCAGTAAGTAGGATAAGGCCCCCACCCCCAAGATATCTATATTCGAATCCATGAAACCTCTGAATGATGCATCCCATGGCAAAGGGAATTTAGATATAAGGCCGCTCATCAGCTGATCTCAAGATAAAAAGATGATCTTGGATAATCCACTGGGCCCAATGTAAACATGAGGGTCCTTCCCTGTTCAAGAGGGAGGCAGGAGAGTAGGGCAATATGACCAATTACTCAATTGGTCAACTGTTGGCTTTGAAGATTGAGGAAGGGGCAAGAGCTAGAAGAAGAAAACGGTCCCCTAGAGCCTGCAGAAGGAATGCTGCCCTGGTGACAATTTGATGTTAACCTGCTGAAACCCATTCTAGACATCTGACTTCAGAATTTGTAAGATACTAAAGTTGTGCTCTTTTATACATGAAATTTGCCAGCATCCTTATTCTTACATGTCAGTTTTTCACAAGAAAAGCAGCTGAGATTAGACTGGAAATCAGTAACTACTATGAGCGCATACTAGGTTTGCAGGTCAGGTTTCTAAGAATCGGGTTTTGGAAGAACGGGTTGCAACAGTTAAATGGAAAAGAAGTTAAGTGTGGGAAGGTGGCTGCTGTGTCTCTAGTTATTGATCTTGAGAAAATGAATTAATTTATCTGACAGTTTCTTTGTGTGGGGAAAATGGGAATTATGGTAATAATTCCTAAACTCTGGGGGAACCTGGGTGGCTCAGTCATTAAGTGTCTGCCTTTGGCCAAAATCATGATGCCGGAGTCCCAAGATGGAGCTCCGCATCGGGCTCCCCACTCGGTGGAAGACCTGCTTCTCCCTCTCTCACTCCCCCTGCTTGTGTTCCCTCTCTAGCTGTGTTTCTCTCTGTTAAATAAAGAAAATCTTTAAAAATAATAATAATTCCAAACTCACAGAATTGAGTACTGCGCGAGATCCTGTCTCGACCCCACCCAGTGCAGTGCTGGGCCCTGGGTATGTGCTCTGAGACAGTCAGAGATTGGTAACTGCATCACTGCGATTGGAACTACAGTGCACGGACACAGGCTGGGCAGACAAAATAATGAACCAAAGTGTTGGGCCAAAGGGTTAGGAAAAGGAAGCTGCCTCTTCTCTAGTGACCTGGCTCCCTGGGTTGCCCTGCAGGCACCTGGGGAATGCTCCTTCCAGGCTTGTTTGAATGCATATATGTCTGCCCAGAAGATTTGCTTTGCAAGAGAACTCTTGTATTCAAGTGAGACAGCTATTTATTCCCTCTGAAGAAGCACAGGAATCCGCTTCAGGCTCTTCCCAGAGGGCTAGTGTGTGCCTACCAAGCTGTATACACTCTCTGAATCCTGTGTGCTTGGCTGGGTGCCCCTGGGAGACAGCTGGCCAGGGTAAAGGTACCATCTTTGCCACAGGAACAAGGCTTCTGTTTGTGAAGCTGCCAGGTGCAGGGACAGGAAACACAGTCATGACCTTCTTAGTACCCTGCCCAGTTGCCATGGAGACTGTTTCGGCGTCTATGTTCTAGGCTTCCTCACAGTGTTAAGTGAAGGTGGGAAGCACAGGGTGGAAGGAGGCAGTAAAAACCATACAGGAATGTGGCAAAACAGCAGATCTTGTGAGACGGAATACTGCACTTGAGAAATGGAAATTTCAGAAAAGGAGTAGCTTAGTTTTCTCCAAGTTTATGCTCGTAGGGGGAAAACAGACACTGCCTAACTAATATCATTAGACAGATTTGAATGATCCCACCAAGTTTTAGTGAGTTTCTCTATCACGCTGAATACAGTAACACTCTTGGTCCTCCTCACCCCAACACGGTACATTGGAATTGCAAATTCTTAAAGCCCGTGCTAGCTGAAGCATGCTTTCTATAGAGGAAACATATTTAAAAGCCCAGATGTAAAAGACACCAAAGCAGGGGCTCTTTGGCTGAGGCATGGCTGATGGTCTGAGGGAAGACCAAGGAACTTGGCGGAATCAGTGAGCACTGAATGTTCAAAAGATACTAACCTAAATAAAACTTAACCAGGAAAGTCAACACCTTTGTATTAATAAGGTGAAACCAGGTGAAATAACTAGCTATCTCTATCCTAGATTGTTAAATGCACTGCTGCCATCGTTAGCACAATCAAATGGTAAATATGTATTTTCCTGCTATATGTATTTACTCTGAAATCATGATTCCAGATAACTGAACACTGACTGTCTTGTAGATCCCGTGATAAGCATGTCTCTCATGCATTCTCTTGTTTAATCTTCACAATAACCCTAGTGAGGCAGTTGTTTGCTTTGTTTTGTCTGAAGATTTATTTATTTATTTTAGAAAGAGAGAGTGAGTGGGGGGAGGGGCATGGGAGAGAAACTCAAGCAGACTCCACACTGAGCGACCCTGGGGCTTAATCTCATGACCCATGAGATTCTGACCTGAGCTGAAACCAAGAGTCAGACGCATAAGCAACTGAGAAACTGAGGCAACCCTGAGGTAGGTGTGGTTTTAATCTCCATTTCATAGATTAAGAAAATGAACAAAGTTAAGTAACTTACACAAGATCGCCCAGTAACTAGGGCACCTAGGATTGAATTTTTATATTATAGGTTGGGTTTTGGTAACATAAGTCCCTTGTAATTGAAAGATATTCTCTGTCCTCCCTCACAGAGGAAAGCCCCCACGTTAGGTCACAGGTGCATACCCGGTAATACCCAGACTATGACAACAGGCTTCTGACAATGATGGGTATGAGAGACCGGAGAGGGGAGAAAGGAAAGGTCGGGGAAGACTTAGACCAGAGGCGATTTAATAGTGAAGGTAATGAAGTTAAGCCTCGAGAGTCTCGAACTGCAGGTAATCGCTGGTGGCTGAACTGTGTTCTGGGTGGGACAGAGGCCGGGCTGCAGTCAGGAAGCTCTTTCAGGTGAGTAGTTACGCATTAGCCTAAAGAGGACAGGGACCCGAGGGGCGCCCGGGGGGCTCAGTCGGGACCCGAGGGGCACCTGGGTGGCTCAGTCAGTTAAGTGTCTGCCTTCGGCTCAGGTCATGATCCCAGGGTCCCGGGATTGAGCCCTAAACACCCCCCAGTGCTCAGCAGGGAGCCTTCTCATGCTCTCTCTTGTACGTATGCGCTCTCTCTCACTCAAACAAATAAATGAGAAAAGGGACCTGAATCTTTAAGGTTTCCTTATTTTGTTGTGATTTGTTTTATTAGGAGTCAATATTCACTTTTGTACCTAATTTTGCGTTCAGAATTTTGTATTTTTTTAAGTAGAGTCTCTAAAAACATATAACCTGCTGGCCCCACAAAACTTGGAATGCCCCCTTCATTCGACTCAGTAGCTTCACTTTTCAAGGCTCTCCACAAGTTAACCGACACCTTTCAAATTTATCAGTTCAATGGTTCTCAAATGATGGTTGGCATCAGACTCATCTGGGGAACTTGTAAAAATTAATACGCTGGATCCTGATGGAATGGAATGAGCCAGGCTGGCTGCATTCTTTAGTGGTTCCAAGAACCACAGCTCTGGTCACTATGTGGCAAAGTACCCTTCAGGGCCCACTGATGGTCGGGAGAACTTCCTGATCTCACGGTCACATCTTTCTTCAGTTCTTACAAACGATCATGCTCAGATCACACTCATGTTTACAAGGCAGTGAGAACAATCACTAGTCCCCTACAAACTGGGTTATTAAGGGTTACTAATTGATACTCATACACAAAACATGGCACATTTATTCGGGCTTCTTGAGGACACTCCCGCTAGAATTCTGGCAGCTGTGTACCCCTTGGCAGGACTTCAAAGCCCTGGCACAAGCGTCCAAGAGCAGATAACAATGTTCCTGCAACGACAGGGACGAGGGGCAAGGACACGTTGCTTGCCTTACGTTTTCAGTGCTGTCACGAGACATTTATTGCCCTGTGCACTCAGCATTCATTTCCATATTCTTCTCTGTCTACCTTTCCATACATGAAGGGACTGGAAGGCTAAAGACTATTTCCCAGACTCCCTTCTGGTTCGGGAAGTAATCGTGGTGCTGCCCATGAGGCGCACTGTGCAAAATCTGAAAGGCCTAGGCTGATTCTCTTTAGTAGCTCAACTGACCAAGGTGACTACGAGAGCAGTGGGGAGGTCATGAGATTTTCTTTTTTTTTTTTTCCTTTCCTAAATGGGATATAATTTAAAAGTTTAAGAATCACAGCTCTCATTAAGTCTGCTATTTCAGCCAAAATAGGCTCTATTGACATTGGGAGCAAATTATCAACCACATAATCTCTTTTTCTTTCCACTTCAAATTTACTTTTAAAATTTTTGTTCAGATTCTTATTTTTTAAATTATTTTTTTATTTAAATTCAATTAATTAACATGTAATGTATTGTTGGTTTCAGAGATAGAGGTCAGCGATTCATCAGTCTTATAGGTTACCCAGTACACATTACTGCACAACGCCCTCCTTAACGTCCATCACCCACTTACCCCATCCCCCCAAGCAACACTCACTTTGTGTCTTGCATCAAATGACACCTTGACTGCTTACTCCTTTACCCTCAGGCAACCAGCTCTACAGATCCCTTAAGAGCCAGCTCTAGGCCTCTGTTCTTTTCTGTAACTCATGGAAGTCGTGCCTCATCTCTTCAGGAAAGTCTTTGAGTACAGACACCTTAACCTCAAATTCATTAGAGCTCAACATTTAATACGCTGCTTACTCAACATCTGTGAAGGGTCACAATTAGTGTCTAAGAGCTACCATTTCCTTCTATAATTGCTTCCTTTGTCTCTTCCTTTAAAGTTCCCTGTTCAGACTTTAACAGCAAAATTGAAGCATAAAAAGAGAGTTCACAGAAATTATACAGCAAGAAAGTAAAAATAAGAGACAAAGTTTATGTGGCTGTTAAGAAACAGACTGAGTAGAATACAACAAAAAAAATTAAAAAAAATATTTATTACTAAGCAAGACTGAATTCAAAAAGAGCCCTGGTCTGCAGGCTGAAAGTTCTATTTTTCATGACCGTCATTAATGCAAGTGGAGCCCATATGGAGCGGGGGCATCAATGAGAGTGTAAGGAACAGGTGTCCATTCTGTTTGGTCAGTGCCCAGGATATTCTAGTAGTCGATTTTTTTTTTTTTTTAAAGAAAAGGAGGGGTGGGGAGGGGCAGGGGGAAAAGGAGAGTGAGAATCTTAAGTAGGCTCCCTACCCAGCATGGAGCCTGACGTGGGACTTGATCTCATGACCCTGACATCATGATCTGCACCAAAATCAAGAGTCAGATGCTTAACCGACTCAGCTACCTGGATGCCCCTGTTGTTAAATATTTTTAATAGCACCTCTGAGTACAACCAATAGCTAAATAGTTACATAACAAAACTTTCTTCTAGTCCCTCCTAATTTGATTCTTTTCCTATTCTCCCTTGTAGTCATTTAAAATTTCACCACTCCCTTCATGATTCCCAACTCATCCTCAGGACCTAAGGTAGTGTCTGACAGGCACTCAGTAAATGTTTATTGAATGTTGAACGAATAAATGTGACCCATGGTTTATTCTTTTAGTTCCAGAAAGAAAGGGAATCCCTCTATATTCTTTATCTGCTACCCAAAGTTGCTGATCTCACTTTTTCCCCCTGAGAAGTTGTTTTAATACCCTCTCAATGATTTTATCTCATCCTCAGCCATAAAAATGTTGCAGCTTTCCTCCTCCCGAATCTCTCCCCTGGACCCTGCGTCCCTGTTCACACTGCTGTTCTGGATAGTCTTTCTTTCACCCTTGATCTTTGAGATAATCTGCACTCAGTCTCCACTTCTCCTTCCTACCGTGCCTCAGCCATGCTCATTCCCACCACCACCCCTCTTCATGGAGAACACTTAAAATGTCACAAGTAGCCCATTCATTGCCAAATCCTATCATGTCTTTTCAGTCTTCATCTTCCTATCTGACCACAGCATCTGTCATTATTGACGCTAACTTCTCCTTGAAACATACCCCATCCTTGGCTCCCACCTTACTTGTCTGTCTCTCTTAGCACCTCCCCCCTCCTCTATCTTTCTGGTTGCTTACGTGTTTTGCTAGATCTGCTCAAGTTAGCAGAAGTCTAGCCAAGGGAAAGGAGATGAGTGATAAAAAGGCTGCTCACGAAGGAGGGTGGAGGGGCGGCTTGAGAGAGAAGCTGCAGAAGCTGCCTGGGAAGGCAGACACAGCTTGGAGCCCTTATGTAGGATGTTAGACTTTCAGTGAGACTGTTGTTTAAATGTTGGAAAAACTGTGGCTCAAGAATTACATACATCCAGGCATTTAGAAGATAAAAAAGTGAGAGTGAGTAGGTGAGAAAGAAAGTGTGCTCACCACTGTACCAGCCAAGGGGTCGTAGAACCGCTCAAGGAGCTGGACCACCGTGCTCTTCCCACAGCCGCTGCTGCCCACCAGAGCCAGTGTCTGGCCCTTCTTCACCTCAAGGCTCAGCCCCTGAAGCACGGGGATGTCTGGTCGAGTGGGGTAGTTGAACACGACTTCATTAAATGTCACGTTTCCTTCCAACATATTCTACAATCAGAACAATGACAATAAAGATAACTGCGATCCCAAAAACTCATTGTGCAGAGAACCCCCTCTACCACCATGTGTCAATTACGCTGTATCTGTAACTGACAGAATGCAATCAACAAGATCCAAAAGAGTCTGGAGTTTTATAGTGTGTATTGTTAATACAACACAAATATGCTAACTTAGGTATGTTCGCCAAGAATGTAATAACCTGCATATAATAAAACCTGGTAAACAGGATTTGCGTATAAATTGGGCAGTATATCTCCTTGTAGCCTCATTATACAGAAGTACTAGATGTTAACATACATGATTAGCACCCCACAGATTTTATTAAATCTCCTCTTAGAAGACTTCCGCTCGTCAGTTACGAATATATCTTACCATCAAAACATCAGACTCACCGGCTGGAGGCCTCCTGTGCCATAGCTGTCAATCAGAGGGGTTTTCTCAATGATTGTGATGATGTGGGCTGCTGATATTTTGGCTTTGGCATAGTCAGGGGCAAATGAACTGACCTGCCCCACAGCCATGGCACCAAAGACAATAGCTGAGAATACCCTGCAAAAACACAGACGAAGCACGCACAGAGTTTGGATTATAATGCTAGATAGCTGACAGTTCTACAACTGCAGAGCATTGCTACAAACAATGAAAGACATCAGTTAAAAAATAAAACAAATCCTTGTCCTCATACAGTTCGTGTTACTGTGATACATTGTAAAATGGCCTCATTTTTCATCTGTTTCTCTCTCCTCGCCTTCTAGTAAGAAGACTTGGTAGCTCCTACATTTAAGAAGTGGAATTCATTTTCCCAGCCTTCGAGTCCGAGTTGGCCTGTGACTGTTTTTGGCCAACAGGATGCGGCAGAAGTGACTGTTGCCAGTTCTAAGTCTATGACCCAGGGGGCTTGGTGTACCTTCTCTCTCGGGCATACCATAAGCCAGCTAGTCTGCAAGATGATAAGGCATAGTTGGAGGCAAGCTTGTGGGCTCCAGCCAACTAGCCTGTAGTCCACTGCTCACATGAGTAAGCCTAGTTGAGATCTGCTCTAACCCAGCTCAGCAGAACTGCCCAGCTGACCCATAGACTTGAGAGTAAATATAAATGCTTATTATTGTACGTCGCTGGGGCTTGGTGATTGGTTGTAAGCAGTGTGATTGTGGCAATCAGTAACAGCTGTAGGCATTCGCAACAACATGGACAGATCTAAAGGATGCTAAGCTAAGTGGAGTAAGTCAGACCAAAAAAAGACAAATGCCATATGATTTCACTCACGTGGAATCTAAAAATATGAATGAATAAACAAAGGACAGAATCAGACCTATAAAACAGAGAACAAACTGATGGTCGCCAGAGGGGAAGTGGATAGGAGGGGGTGAGCAAAGTGGGTGAAGGGAAGTGGGAGAGACGGGCTTCCAGTTAGGGAATGAATAAGTTATGAGAATAAAAGTTGCAGCATAGGGAATCCAGTCAATGATAATGGTAGTAGCCTTGTATGGTTAGGGATGGTGGTTGACCTGGTGGGGAGCATAGGATAATGTACAGAAAAGCTGAATCATTATGTTGCATACCTAAAACCAATGTAACATTGTATGTCAACTATTAGAAAAAATAACAGATACAGACAGTGGTGCTGAAATTACCCTGGGTTCTTAGAAAACATGGGAGCTATAGCAAAGAGTAAGCTCCTTATAGAGACAAGTACCATGCTGCTCTCAAAATGTAATCCTCATGCTTAACCTATGACATGGGAATCATAGCGGCTTAAAGCTGGGAAAGACTCTACAGGATATCAAGTCCGTTTCTCAATGTTTGTTCTCTGGGCAACTTGCCCTAAGTTGGCTTCCATCCTCTGGACACATTTCTCAATATGCCTTTTTATTATTTTATTTTTAATATTATTTTTTCCTTTCCATGTTTTTATTTAAAATCCAGATGGTTAGCATACAGGGTACTATTAGTTTTAAGTGTAGAGTATACTGACTCAACAGTTCCAAACAACACCGGATGCTCATCAGGACAAGTGTGCTCCTTAATCCCACCATCTGTTTCCTCCATCCCCCATCCAGCATACCTCAGGGAACCGTGATTTTGTTCTCTGTAGTTAAGAGTCTGTTTCTTGGTTTGCCTCTCTTCTTTTTCCCCATGTTCATCTGTTTTATTTCTTAAGTCCCACAGGTACATGAAATCATATGGTATTTGTCTTTCTCTGACTTTTTTCTTTACTTAACATCATACTCTCTGGCTCCATCCAAGATTTCATTCTCTTTATGGCTGAATAATATTCTATTATAAATACGTGTCTCTCTTTTTTTTTTTTTTTAAGATTTTATTTATTTATTTGACAGAGAGAAACACAGCCAGAGAAGGAACACAAGCAGGGGGAGTGAGAGAGGGAGAAGCAGGCCTCCCGCCCGCTGAGCAGGAAGCCCCACGTGGGGCTCGATCCCGGATCTCTGGGATCATGACCTGAGCTGAAGGCAGATGCTTAATCATCTGAGCCACCCAGGCGCCCCCGTGACTGACATTTTTCTTTTTCTTTTTTTTTTTTGACAGAGAGAAACACAGCCAGAGAGGGAACACAAGCAGGGGGAGTAAGAGAGGGAGAATCAGGCTTCCTGCCGAGCAGGGAGCCTGATGTGGGGCTCGAACCCGGGTCTCCAGGATCATGACCTGAGCTGAAGGCAGTCACTTAACCAACTGAGCCACCCAGGCACCCCTACATGTCTCTTCTGCATGGACACTGGGCTTCCATAATCTGGCTATCTCCACATGCCTTTTTAAATAGTGGGCCTGGAACTAGCACAGTACTTGGGAACCCTCCCAGAAGAATACCGTGAGCCCATCACAGCCTCTCCTCTGGCTCTAGAAAATTATACAAATGGTTACTCTCTGGCTTGTCATCATTTACTTTAAAAATGAACTACTCTTAAAACAAAAAAGACTACTCTTCAGACAGGTCTCTCCTTTTCTTTACTTAGAAGATTGATTTTCTCAATCTAAATGCCCATGTGTCAGCAAATTTCATCAATTCAACGCCTTACCTTGAAGTAAAGCAATATATCAAATAATTATCTAATCAAAGCCCCAATGACAATGATGCTTGGTTTTGATCTTTTGGTCCAAGTCATAAATAGCTCTTGCATATCATTTGTCAGACAGAGATATCAGGGAGAAATTTTAAATACTCTTTTGAGGTTATCCTAAGCAAACTATAATGCATGTGCAAGCAACTGTCTAAATAGAATGGAAATATATACTAACACCTTAGATAAGGTAGGCTTAGATTATTCTGGTTTAAATGTAAAACCGTACTACCACTAGTGATGGAATTCTATCAAAGGGCAGAGTCTCACTCACCAAATCTAGATGCTCAGAAAGATTACATATACTTTTCACTACCCAACTGCACACTTGAGTACTTCAGAAGTATAATTAAGTTTAGGTCTATCTTCCCCAGACTGAGGTACAATTTTCTGCATTCAGAGAATGGAGCAGAAATTTCAGTCTAGCTTTTCCTTTGTCATTTCTGAATTTCTTCAGCTCTTACCTTCTAGTTGTTCTTCTTGTGTCAGGGAAAGTAAATTTATCCTAGAATCTCCCAGGGCTTGCAGAACTCAGTGTCCCACACCTGCTCTTTAGCTCCCTGTTCAGAGACTTCTTTAAAAGGAGCCAGACCCTTGGTGCAGAGTTAGGCTTCTTCCCAAACACCAAAACCTCCCAGAAATGCCTCACTGAATCACTACCCCATCAAGCCACAGATTCAGAAAGGCCAAATGTGTGAATTAGGAGTGGGGACGGGAGCAATCATGGATTCCCCAAAAGAAATGGGATACTTCCATGAAAATACACAGAGACTTGGGGAAAATTCCATCTTCTGAATCACCAAGATCTCTTCGTGAAGCTTCACAGGAAGGTTCTCTGTCCAGGCATGGAGCATGTTTACCTCAGTTCAATTGTTCCAGAGTTCTGGAGTTCAATTGCCAATATTAACCCAATACTTACAGCAGGACATCCTGAAAGCTCATGAACCCGTTTGCCACCAGGTAGGCACCAAACCGGAAACAGCCAGCATAGGAAAAATACATCATTGCCTGGGTGATGGAAAATGAGATCCCGAAGATGTGTGCTTTCCTCAAAGAGTTTCTGAAAAGAAGACCTTATGAAACTTACTTGACTTTCATTGCTCAGTCCTTACAACATAACCTTTGTCATATCAGCCGTGGGGCATGGCGGACAAAAACGGGTTCAGTTTCCAAAAAATGTAAGTTTGGTCCTCACTTTTTTACTTGTGAAAATTTAGGAAACTGCCTAATAGAGGATTAACTATACCTCAAAGTGTTGAGGTCAAGTTAAAATAAGCCAAGGAAAACATGAAGAGCCTGTTAGGGTTTCCTAAATAGAAATTTCTTTTCTTTCCCTCCACCTTTGGACATATAAAATATATGCAGTCTAGAGTCAACATTCATTCAACACACATTTTACCCAAAACCTACAAGCTGCAGGGGCCATTCTGAGTGACATGGAACACAGTCATATTCTTGTCTTGGGAACCCACCAGTCAGATTGACTGTAATTATGCAATAATTTTATAGGTACCCTATAAAAAACATGTTAGGGGAAATGGAGGAAGCACTGAACTCTGGGGGGAGTGAGAGAAGGCATCACAAAGGCACTCATGTTGGTGGATTTTCTGAGTCGCATGACCCAGGTGATGTGGAGGTAAGAGCAGGCTGGTGAGTGGAAAGCCTGTGGGCCTCCTACTTCTGCTTCAATGAGGTCAACTCCATTTCCACCTGTTTCATATACTGGGATTTCAAATAAAAAGATCTTCAGAGAAAAAGACTCTTATTTTAAAAAAAAGTTTGAAAACCCATCAACCAAGTTCAACTTTCTCCTTTTACTATGTAAGAAACTGGAGACTCAGAAAGATGGGCTTACTATTTAGAACTGCTGTTGTTTAAGTGCATTAAGGGATATATGAAAGTTCTCCACTAAAGAAGCCTCAAGAGAGGAAGGAAAGGCATACTCAGGAAGCACCATCTCCTCTACCCAGGTCCCACAGATACATTAAATTTCATGTTCTATAGAGAACTCACTCCCAAGTGAGAGCAAATAATAGGGTCATTACCCAAACCTGGCATCAGAGAGTCATCCTCTATCTGTCCTCTCCCTCCTGCTTCTCATCAGTTACCCGATGTTATAAGATCTACCTCTGACAGGTTGGGGTCTTGTGATTTCTCTCCTGGATAATGACAAGTGCTTCCCAGTTGGTTCCCTTCTAGTAGCTTCTCCACTTGTTCCCTACCTTCTGGCTAAAGTACTCTTTCTGAAACAAGTCTGATAACTGATAAATCTCCCCACATTCCCCTCCCACCCACTCTTCAGTGGTTATTACCTGTATGGGACTTGCAAACTCTGTGCATACATGTATTCAAACTTCTGTTCCCGGGTCAAAGAAACAACAGTACGGAAGTTTTCGATTGCTTCAGTAGCAATCTGAAAAAAAGAACCCCCAGGCACAAAGGTGAATGAACAGTGGTGATTAGTGTTAATTCCATAAAAGGGATTAATAAGATTAATTAATTGAATCTGGATATTGTATTATTTATTATGACCTATGAGTTTCTTCACTGTGAAAAAGGAAACACTTTACTAAATCAAAATTTAGATCTGGAAGGAAATTGGCTTATTCAGCCTCCTCTTTATATAGAGAGAAGACAAAGCTTAAACAAATGAGGACACTTAGCTAAAGCCACAGAGCTTTCTTTACAGGGGAAGAATTCACCTGAGAACTCAGAATTTTACATCTATTATAGTGCTCTTTCTTCTATAATGGTCATATTTTAGGTTTATGATTATTTTATATATATTTTAAGTGTGATATCCCTATTTTTCTCTTCATAATTATCATTCATGACAACTAAGGAATAGTTGGAAAATACTGAGATGACAAAAAAGTGAATAAAAGCCTTCATATACGTGTATTTTATATATTTAATTTATATATGTTTTTTCCTAAGCCTATATGTACTTAAGAAAATTGGGACCAAATTCTTTTTTTAGCTTTTACATCATTACTTTTTACCTTAACAAATATCAAGAGCATTTTCCAAGGTCATTAAATATACATTAATAATGAAATGTTATTTAATGGGCCACATAATATCCCCCAGTTAAGCATTCCTTTATGGTTGGCACCTGGGTGGCTCAGAGGGTTAAGCCTCTGCCTTCGGCTCAGGTCATGATCTCAGAGTTCTAGGATTGAGCCTCACATCAGGCTCTCTGCTTGGCAGGGAGCCTGCTTCACCCTCTTTTTCCGTCTACCTCTCTGCTTATTTGTGATCTCTCTCTCTCTGTCAAATAAATAAATAAAACATTTTTTTTTTAAAAAAAGATCTGAGCTGAAATCAAGTGTTGGCTGCTCTAACAGACTCAGCTACCCATGGTCAGAAGTGATCCCAATGAAGACACGTCATTCATTTATAGTTGAATGATTTAGAGCTTAAAAATCACAAACATGAAATCTCACTTATTTCTTACTAAATCTTATACAAATTACCTAACTTCAAAGAGAAATGCAAATATTTGGCACAACATAAGTCAGTTTTAAAGAGTAATGCAAAGAGCTATTAGAAGAAAAACAATACCATATACTTAAAAACAAAAACTTATTTAAGAAATAAAGTTAAAAATATTATTCTCTGACCCAATTAGGCCAAGAATATTGAGCTATGTTTACCATAAGCCACTGACAAAGACAGGAAAATATCCAGATTCAATTCATGTTAAAGTATTTTATAAAAATCTGTACACACAATGAAAACAATATATATTTATTTTAGAAAATCCTCAGAGTACAGAAAACAAAAAGTTAGAGGAACAAATTCACCTCTAGCCAAACCTGCATATAATCCTTGTTCAGACCCATGCTAGAAATATTTTCAATGCTATTGAAATAGTTCAATGATAATGAAGTAATTTCAATAATTTTCAATGATAATGCTCCAAACAAATGGAAAGGTTCTTCGCATTAGTAAGGAAATTCAACATTTTTTAACAATTTCTGCTGAAAAAAAGATTTTACTGTAAATTTCAATGTGGTTTCTAAGAAATAGTTTCTGTGCACCATTTTCTAAGTCAGGTGTATTTTGTTGGTGATCTGGTCAGTAAACGTGTTCACTTCAGAGAAGGTATAAATAGCCCAAAGCAAGTGAGTTTATGAGTCACAGACCTCACATAGTGAGTAAAACAACATAGTAATCACTTCACAGCCATCTTTATCTTGCCTCATGATGAAGCAATTAGGAAAAGGCTTAATCAGTACTCCACATCTTCACAGCTTCAGTTTCTCCAAGAGTTTTAAATAGAAACTTAGTAACCACTATGAGGAGAGAAAACTTTAAAAGATTTTTAAAAATTTATTTTAGAGAGAGACAGAGAGCAGGAGCTGGGGCAGAAGGAGAGGGAGAATCTTAGGCAGACTTTCCAACCAGCACAGTTTGGCTTGGGGTCCATCTCATGACCCACAAGATCACAACCCATAAGATCAGCACCTGAACCGGAACCAAGACTCGAATGCTCAACAGACTGAGCCATCCAGGCACTCCAAGAAAAGAGAACTTGCAGTGTGAGAAAAGTAGCCATCATGAACAAAATAATTCTGAAGAAAACTATATATATATATATATCCTTGTCCCCGGGACAGAACTCCAAATACATACATATATATATGTATTTCTAGGAAGAAAAAAACCCCTCTTCATACTTCTCTTCCAATCCTCTAATAAACCAAAGTTGGATTATGGCATTTATTTCTGAAAATGAAAAAGCATCTGTTTTATTAAGATGTTCAGTAGTCAATAATAATGTGACAGACGTTTACGGAGCATAGGCAAAGTCAAGGTTATGAGCAGGCTGCCCCCATGTGATCTTGTTCTGGAATCCTGGGCCTGCTCTGTCCCTGTAAGGCCAAACCAACAGACACACTGCTGGTCTCCATGAAGCTTATATCTTAGTAAGGAAGGCAGTCCACTGACCAATAAACAAAGAAATAGCCAAGAAATATCAAGTGCTGAGAAGTGTCCTGAATTAATTCAAGGGTCAGGAAAGGCCTTTCTGAAGAGGTAATAATGCTGAGATCTGAATAATATAAAGGAAGCCAGCCATGGGAAGATCAGAGGGAGCCAGTTTGGAATGTTCCAGGAACTGAAAGACAGCCCATGAGGACCAGAGCAGGGTGTGCACAGGTGAGTCGTGAAAGACTCATTCAGAGAAGCTGGTGGGGGTGGGGGGTGGGAGTGGGGCTTCTGGGTCATGCCGAGTCTTATCAACTAGGATAAAAAGTTGATCTCTTCCAAGTGGGATCAGCAGCCACTGGAGGCAGTTAAGTTGGTAACCCGTTAGGTGTGATCTTGTGTTTGTAAGAGATCAGTGCAGCTTCTGTGAGAAGAATGTAGAAAGCAGGTGGACAAGAAGGGAAGGAGGAAGCAGGAGATCAGTTAGAACTACTGCTGTGTGATTTCGGCAAGTTACCTGACTTCTGTGAACCCTGGGTTATATCAACTAATAAGAAGAATTCAAAAAAGTGATTAAGGGTATCAAATGAGAAAATGCACGCAGAGCTCCTCGCACGATGCCCGGCATATAATAAATAGCCAATAAATGGTAACCTGGGAATGAAGACTATTGGGAGGTGACTTTCAGGACTACAAGGACCGCATGGTCCTGCAACCACCACTGCCCTACCTGCTCTTGCCAGTGTCATGAGAGACCACGGAATCAGGGCATGTATCTCACCTCCCGACCTTTGCTCGGTAGACCTGCCATATTTATACATATCCCTGTCCATATGCCACCCCCCATCCTTGCCCCCTGGGACAGAACTCCAAGAGTCTTAAATCTGATGAGTCTTCAGAAGTGCTAACCTGTGATGTCTACCAAATTACCTTATAATTGGGCCTCTTGATCACCTTCTTCCTCTCAACAATCTAAGGCTCCTTTCTGGGACATTTTAAACACCTCGTGAAAAGATGATACTACTAAATACTAATGTATTTTCTTTCTATACATTTTGTCCTAGATTTTTCCATCTTCTCACATGAAAAGTCAACACCACAGGTAGAAAAACAAGACAGTAAAGTATTAAATGAGGTAATTGGTCACAGAACATGTCCCCTGACAGGGGCTGATGTGACAGGGGCCAGTGCACAACCAATGCCAGTGGGTCAGGGCGGTCCCGCTGAAGCTCGAGCCTGGGCTTCTGATGGCCTGGAGGAGAGCCTCCCATGAGGTCTTTCTCTCATAGACACTAGTTAGGAAGCACTAAAAATGGTCCAAAGGAATTCATGAAGGAATCCTAAGAAAGCAGGAGAAAAAGTCTGAGGAGAATGCCAGGAGGCAGAGGACAAAGTGTCAGTGCTGCTGATCAACCTCCATGAAGAAATACCCTGTTCATCATTTTTATTCTCTGGTGCAGTGCCTCGTCCTGAAACGAAGCACCTCAGACACAGCCTAGACAGCCAGAGCCCTGGGTCTTTCTGGGTCCCTGCCCTGACTCTTAGGAACCCTGGAGGGTCCACTAATGGATGTAACCCTACCCAGTTAGGGAGTCAGTCAGGCTGTGATCACTTTTATTTTTGCAATGATACAAACCATGTGCTATCAGATTTGTTTGGCCATCAGCAGACCTCCCCGTTTCTTCACAGAGGCACAACTTTGGATCCCGGCTCTGAGGCTTATCAGTTCTAAGGCAGTGGAGCCATGACCCACCTGGGCCTCAGCTTCAGCTGAGAAAGGAACTAATAACAAAGCCTACCTCTTTGAGTCACCATGAGGAGGAAGGCACTGCTGAGGAAACACGGTAAACGCCATACAAGCATTTGCTTCAAAACAACAACAACAACAACAACAACAACAATTAAACAAGAATGTAAGAAGAGGAGAAAAAGAAAAAGCAGTAGTGGCAGCAGCACTACCCCTAGTAGGGTAAAGATAAACAGAAATAAGATGCCAGCAGGAGGCATGATAAAAAGAAAAGAATGCTAATAATTTAAACCTGACAGAATAAATACCTTTAGGACTTTTCCATATGTTAATCCCCCATCACATGTAATTAAATGGGGCTGATTTCCTCAATAAAGGAATGGATCTCAGCTTGCTAGAGGGAAAGAAAGAGGGAACAGGTGCGGAGAGAGGGCATAGGAAGAGCATGAAGACAGTGGTTTAAAACAATAAAAGCCTCATAAAATTAGTTGTCAGCAGGTGAGCCTCAGAATTCGTCTGGCTCCTTTTCTTCAGTTTCCAATCTTCCTCCAGTCACGTGAGACTGCTTTAAGGAATGGTTATGAAAACATTCTCCAAGTATAATAAATAGCAGTGAGTGACAGAACAACACTGATTAGAATATTTTACTCTATCAGCTCAGCAATTACATTTACAAGACTCACCTTCCCAGCACCTTCCAGTTCTTTCTTATCTTTCAGTGCTTGTCCAGATAACATTTTCATTTCAACACCTCCCGCTATTGCAATGATGGGTACAATTGCTAAGAGTAAAAGTGTTAATTGCCAGCCATAGATTAAGGATATAATAATGCCTGTCCCAAGATTTGCTATATTCTGGGTAATTACAGCGAGCCTGGAACCTATAGCCTACAAAATAAAAACACAAAACAAATTAGAGAAACGCTTTCATAGTCTTTAAAACCCATGCTTACATTTTCTTCAGGATCAGATTATGACAATTCAGCTTCATGAAATTCTATTATCTTGTCAGTTATAAAATAAAAATGAAAGATTTACTTATAAATTTATTTGGTTTCTAAAATGAAGATTTCCACGACTTCAGAGTAAATACTGAAAGGAGAACAATAATTCAGAGTTAAATTACGTATTTCTAAGACTTCTAATTTTTTTAAAGTAGACTCCACACCAGTGCAGAGCTTGAACTCCCAACCCTGAGATCAAGACCTGAGCTGAGTTCAAGAGTTGGATGTTTAACCAAATGAGCCACCAAGGCACCCCTCTCTTCTAATTTTTAATACCAAGAACATTTAATTAATATTAAATTTAATACCAAGAACATTAATCAATGAAACCATGATCACTAAAGCAAGCTCTTCAAATAAACAAGATAAAAGGGGTACCTGGGGGGCTCAGTCATTAAGTGCCTGCCTTTGGCTCAGGTCTTGATCCCAGGGTCCTGGGATTGAGCCCCGCCTCAGGCTCCCTGCTTGGTGGGAAGCCTGTTTCTCTCTCTCCCACTCCCTCTGCTTGTGTTCTCTTTCTCACTGTCTCTCTCTGTCATATAAATAGTAAAATCTTTTCTAAAAATTAAATAAAATAAAGAAGATAAAATAATCTGACAGTTACACTGGAAATGTTGGCGATTTTAGATTAGATGCATAGCTACTCATAAGTTAAGTCTAATATTCGTCATTAAGGAATCCAAATATATCTGGGCCTATTTGAGATGCTTATTGTGTTTAATTTAAAGTGCAACTGATTTGGAAAAACTACACAGAGCTGAAAGTTATGGAATTTAATTTAGGATATTAAGTGGGCATCAGCGTCTTTAGTGTGAAGCCAGAGAAGGCCTGAAGCATGACTTTCAATAGCATGCAGGGACTTCCATGTTCTGTCCTTCCATGTCCTGTTCTAAAGCCAGAAGTCTAACTATAAAGTCAATTCAGTCTACTATTCCATACTGTACTTCTCTCCTGTACCTTAGAAATCATGCCCTCAATCCCTTCTGAAGTCTGGCTCTGGTGCCCAGATCTGGGAATGGCCCATGTTTTTTCTACTCCCAAAGCTCCCTCTGCCTGAGTGGGGCCAGACTCAGGTGTAGGTTACGATGTAGTAGAGTCCGGACTGGGCACAACCTTGTCTTTGACTCTGGATAGATTTCTCTCAAGCCTCAAAATAAGCCAATATGTTGATTAATAACCAAAACTTCTCTCAGCCCTAAATTTTAGGACAGAATCCTTTATACCTTCTTCTCCATCACTCCAGTATCAACACTCTGAAATCATTCAACACCTATGTGATAGAAATACTAGACTGAGAGTTAGGGAGCAAGGGTACTACAACAGCTAGGAGCCTCTGCACATTAAAATCTATATCTGGAATTGTGCCAGACAGCATTAATAATGGAGTATTTCTTTTTATTTGATGCAGCCACTGAGTTTATATCAAAGGGAGCCTTAACCAAATTTGACCTAAGTCAAAATGAAGTGGATTTCAGAGCCAGCTCTATGCATTTGTACATTTTCAACCTAAAAGTCAAAGGTTACAACCCAGACAGAGTCCATGGTGCAGCGACAATGTAAACCGCTCCTGTTCGCAGAATCCACACCCAGGAATCATCGCCCACAGCAACCGAGAGAAGTGCTCAGAACATCCGCCAAGCTCATGGCAGGTGAACGATTCCAGCATATTAACCTTTCAGACATGTGACTGTTCAGGTCTGCATGGCAGTCAAGGTCATGAAAATAAGTAAAGTGGATCAGAGATGACAAATTCTTCTCTCATGTACACAGAAGGTAAACGAAAAGATCAAGAACCTCAAGCTCTGGGGGGTGGGGAGATTAAGCTCCTCGGTTGAACTTGATTGAGCACTTAAAGCTATGGGGCAGGTTACTGTTCTTAAAGACAACACAGTTCCACATCTATTCCTCACACAGAATAGGAGTCTAGAGTTCTGAGGATCACAATAAATGGGACAGCATCGATCGGTACTAGCCTGGTAATTTTCATTTCAAAAAGTAGAGCTGAGAGAAGATAATACTCCCCAAAACCACAACCAAAGCCTAAAACAGGGTAAGACAAAAACAGGCCAACACTTGAAACCCATTAAGACCCCTCGTTACCTCTCCACCCCAGCATACGTTCAAGTAATTCTACCTCACTTCCTCTTCTACTCATTTTTCTGCCCATTCTTCCTTGTTACTCCCTGCCCTGCTATTTATTTCCTCCTCCGAACAGGACCATATTGCTTGAAATCTAATTTAAAACATTTGTGCTTACTGGAAAAAAAAAAAGCCTATTTCCTGAGCCTCTTTCTGAAATTAGAAACATTTATAAACTTCATCTTCCCCTCAACCACCTTCTCCTGAGGGGGGGGGGGCGGGAATCTTAAGTACATAGTGGCTTTTGATCTCTCCATGGCTCTCCTTTGTTTTTTTCCCCCTGCAGAATTCTAGTCCTAAAACCAAAATAAAACTTTAAAGCCCACTATTTCATATGCAAAATATTGAGATGTATTTTCGTCTGATTTCTTTCCAGCAGAATTATGCTACTGACTCAAAAATATATCCAAGAAAATGTTTTATTGATCAAATATAAAGAACATTTAACCCAGATAAACATTCTCAGTAATTATATACACACAAACTGGAGTAAGCCGTGCCTTGGGTAGAATGATTTTTGATAATATTGCTTCCCTTGGGTATTTTTGGGTATAAAAATTTGCTTTCAACACTTTCCACTGTGGAATAGAGATACACACACACAGATGGGGGTGTGTGTGTCTCTGTGTGTATTTGTGTACACATATATATACAGGTAACTATAAGTGAATATATATATGCACATCTGCCCCACTATAAACAGGTCAGCTGATAGCATTAAATGGATACAACTCTCCTGTCTCCACCAATCTGTGGACACGGCTAGATCAGACTCTTCTGCTTCTGATGACGTTCATAGACCTACTTGCTTCCTCTTCCCTGGTCCGTAGCCACTGTTTGAAGTTCTGGAGAACAGTTCTGACCTGGTGGCTCACACAGGGGTGTGCAGGCTAGTGGGGCATTGAGTCTGAGTTCGAAGAAACCAATGAAAAGCAGAGGGTCAACACCAGCAGGAATTCTGGGGCTCCTGCAAGCAGCTGAGGAGCTCACAGATGGCAGGAGGGGGACAGGGCTGGCCGCCTGTCATCTAAATACAGGAAAGGACCGTGGCTTAGGACAGGCCATAACCCCAGAGGAATTTCAGAGGCGGGAAGGAAAGCCAGTACACAATGCCTGCACTGTGCATGCTCAGGGTTCTGCACCAGGAGGGAGTCAGCGTTTCCTCCAGGCTGTGTGCTTCACATCAAAAGAGTTCTGGGGCACGTGTGTCTGCATGAGCACATGAGCACATTCAGCCAGGTCTCTGGGAAAGGCATACTAAAGTGAGGGCAGCAAGTTTGATTAGGGAAAAGTGGATTTCAGAAATTTCAGGACACACTGTGTCCACACTGAGCCCAATTCCCAATACTGGATCTTGAAGTGAGGGAACAAAATGGATTTTGAGTCCAGTGAGCCCAAGTCATTGACTGATTCTCCTGCCAATTTAAATTGAAAAAAAAAAAACATAAAATAAAGACTGATGCCTTATGTCTTCTGCCTACCACCCACTTCTCTCCTCCACTTCCCAAGAAGTCTTTTAACGATGTGTCCAATGGTGTTTGTCCTCTTTTCTCCTTTCTCCTGATCCCACTCCCAATAGGTTTTGCTCTCACTACACTCTTGAAACAGCTCCTGTCCGAACCATCAGCCCATCTGGGCGGCTGGAGCACGGTAAGATGTTCGATACCTTGCAAGCTCATCAACTATACCTGACATCCGAGACCGCTCCTCCTGAAAATGTTTTATCCATGTTGTTTCTAGGACACTGCTTTCCTCCCTCACTGGCTGCTCCTTCCCAGTCTTCTTTGTGGGTCCATCCTCATAGTCCTGACATCAGGGTCCAGGACTTGCCATGCTCTCTATCTGTGTTCCCTTGGCTATTTACCCAGTCCCCTGGTTTACAAGCCACCAATGCACCGAAAAATCTTCAAATATCTATCTCCAGACCAGGCTTCTGTGCTCAGTTCCAGACCAGCACATCTAATCTGCCTTCTTGACATCTCTACTTGGACATCTCACTGGGCAACTCAAACATACCATGTTCCAAAAAGAACTCTCAACTCTCCCTCAAATCTGTTCTTTTAAACGGCTCTCAGTTTCATTTGAAAGCAACTCCATTTCTTAAAAAAGGTTTTTATTTATTTGACAGAGAGAAAGTACAAGTAGGAAGAGCAGCAGGCAGAAGGAGAAGGAGAAGCAGGCTCTCCACTGAGCAGGGAGCCCAGTGTGGGGCTCGATCCCAGGACCTCGGGATCATGACCAGAGCTGAAGGCAGATGCTTAACCGACTGAGCCACCCAGGGACCCAATTCCATTTTTTAAGTGCAGGTCAAAAATTGTGGAGACATTCTACATCCTTGTTCTTTTACACCCCACATAAAACCAATAAATTCTGTTGGCTGTACCTTCAAACTATGTCCAGAATCTGGTTACCTTTTGTCACCTTCACAATGACCATTCCAGCCTAGAACATTATCATCCTCCCCTGACTTATGGCGATGCAGTCCCTGCCTCTACCCTTGTCCCTTCAGCCTAGTCATATGGCAACCTTTAACACTTTCAGATCCCAAGGGGCATCTGGGGGACTAGTTGGTTAAGCGACTGCCTTCAGCTCAGGTCATGAGCCTGGGATCCTGGGATCGAGCCCCTAGTCAGGCTCCCCACTGCTCTCTGGGGAGCCTGCTTTTCCCTCCCTCCCTGCCTGCCACTCCCCCTGCTTGGGCTCTGTCATTAATAAATAAAATCTTAAAAAAAAAAAAAAAACTTTCAGATCCCATCACTCCTGTGTTCAAAATCATACAATGTTTTCCTATCTACTTCCAGATATAATGCTGATCTCAATTCTTATGGCCCTTCCTGTCACTCACTTTACTCCAGCCACAGTATTCTCTTTACTGTTTTGGGAACAGTTATGGAAATGCTCCAGCCTCAGGTCCTTAGCACATACGGATCCTTCTGTTTAGAACATTCCTCTCTCTGTATCCGCAGGGCTAGTACCGTTCCCTCATTCGGGCCTCTTGCTTATACTGCCGTAACTCTGAGGCCTTCCTTACCTGACAAGCAGAAAGCCCCTACCTATACATCCTGCTATTTTTCCCCCATAGCACTTAATGATGACCTTGGCATGCTGTGCAGACCCCAGAGGGCCAGGGTTGCTCTTATGAAGTTCAAAGTTATTTCAAGTAGTGCACATTTGGCCCTGCTAGGGTCTATACAACTTGATTGAAACCTCAATGCTCACTGATTTGTTTTCTTGAAGCAAAGAAATCTGTATTAAAACAAGTCCCAAGATTTGTATTGTAATTTAAAACTCTATGCTTCCACATTCATAACCTAATTTATTCTTACAGAAGCCCCATGTATTTGATAGAAGAGACTTTAATATGCAGCTACCTTAAAGAAAGACTAAAAGATAAAGATGAATAAGGTTCAAGGGAGGGAAAGACATGGCAGACATCATATGCTTTTTTTTTTAATTTTCCAAATCCTACATCTTGCGCATTTTTGCTATCAACGGTTGTAGTTGTAGAAGAACTGTCACTTCTGGGCACCTGGGTGGCTCAGTTGGTTGAGCGACTACCTTTGGCTCAGGTCATGACCTGGAGTCCAGGGATCAAGTCCTGCATTGGGCTTCCTGCTCCGTAGAGGGTCTGCTTTTCCCTCTGACCTCCCCCTTCTCATGCTTGCTCTCTCTCATTCTCGCTCTTTCTCTCAAATAAATAAATAAAATCTTAAAAAAAAAAAACAAAAAAAACAAAACCTGTCACTTCCTCTGCAAATCAAAACTCCCTGGATCAACAGTTTTCTAGTTAGAGCAATTAAGAGAGTCATTTAGTCATAAAAGCTGAGTTTTATAACCCAATAAAGTTGTTCCTTCTTCCACTGCTTTAATGTTATAAGGTGCTTTTCATTTCTTTCAACCTGTTTTTATTTTTATTATTACTTTTTTTAGAGAGAGAGAGAGAGAGCATGCACATGCATGAGGGGGTGAGCAGGGAGGTCTAGAGGGAGAGGGAGAGAGAATCTTAAGCAGACACTACACTCACCCAGCAGGGAGCCCAATGTGGGACTCAATCTTAGACCCTGACATCATAACCTGAACTGAAATCAGGAGTCTGATGCTTAACCGAGTCATCTGAATATCCCTCAACCTGTTTTTAGATTTTTCTTCCCTTTCTTCTAAAGTGCAATACTCCTAAACATTCATACAGAAACTATACACACTTTTTTTTCCAGCAGCAATTACAGTTCTCTATTGATTAACTTAACCCAAAACAGATTGATCCTGCATGATATGCTGATACTTTCCTTGCTAAATAATTATCCTTTCATGTGTATCCTGTCAGTAGCATGACCAAATAGTAAATAACAAAAGAAAGTTTATAAATTACATATACCCTATACAGTATATAATGTTTAAATGGTTAACACTTTTGCTATGAGGCATGTGATATATTGTGTTAAATATTTATCTAACATTTTAATGATACTGAGAACACCTATAATGGGAAAATTAATTCCGTGCTGTGATCCAAAATGGCCACTGAAGACCAACACCGATAGAAATGAGGCACATACCCCTTTAACCTGAGCGGCGTCATTGGCAAGCCTAGTTGTCAACGCTCCAGTGGTGTTTTTAGGGTCATCAAACCAGCTCACATCCTGTGGCAGAGAGAAAGATTTTGTTATCTTGAAGCTCTACTTATCAGACCCCTACCCCCGACGGCAAGAACAAAGTCAGGATGGTTATCACTTCTATCCCTTGCATTTCCCACTTGGGATTTGACATTCAATAGGCAAGAAAAGGACTTCATAGACAAACACAGAAATAATTTCATTTGTCGACATGATTTTTTGAGTGCCTGCTACTTAGGTATTCAAATAGAGAGGCTGAATAGGCAAATCTGGATAATCAGAATTCAGGGAAGAATAAATGAATTGGAATTTAAAAATCAGCAAAAGAAATCTAAATTAAAATTTAAGATTAACATAAAATAAGATTTTTTGTTAAAGCCATTTACCTTTTAATTATTTATTTATTTATTTGACAGAGAGAAACACAGAGAGGGAACACAAGCAGGGGTAGTGAGAGAGGGAGACACCAAGCAGGGAGCCCGATGTGGGACTCGATCCTGGGTCTCCGGGATCACGACCTGAGCCGAAGGCAGTCGCTTAACCAACTGAGCCACGTAGACGCCCCACCCCACCTTTTAATTTTTTAAATTTCATTTTATTTAAGTTCAATTACTTAACATATATTATTACTTTCAGAGGTAGAGATCAGTGATTCATCAGTCTTACATAACACTCAGTGCTCATTACATCACATGGCCTCCTTAATTCCATCACCAAGTACCCCATTCCCCCACCCTCCTCGCCTCCCGCAACCCTCAGTTTGTTTCCTATGATTAGGAGTCTCTTAGGGATTGTCTCCCTGTCTGATTCTACCTTATTTTATTTTTCCTTCCCTTCCCCAATGACCCACTTTTGTTTCTTGAATTCCACATATGAGTGAATGATACAATGATTGATTTCTCTAACTGACGCACCTCACTTAGCACTATATCCTGTGGTTCCATCACATCATCGCAGACGACAAGATCTCATCTTTTTGATGGCTGAGTAATAATCCACTGTGTGTGTGTGTGTGTGTGTGTGTGTGTGTGTGTGTGTGTGTATCTGCCATATCTTCTTTACACATTCACCTATTGATGGACATCTCGGCTCTTCCCACAGTTTTCTTAATATGGACACTGATGCTATAAACATTGGGGTGCAGGTGTCCCTTACGATCACTACATTTGTATCTTTGGGGTAAATGACCAATAGTGCAATTGCTGGGTCATAGGGAAGCTCTATTTTCTTTTTGAGGAACCTCCATACTGTCTTCCAAAGTGGCTGCACCGCTTGCATTCCTACCAACGGTGTAAGAGGGTTCCCCTTTCTCCACATCCTCGCCTACACTTGTCATTTCCTGACTTGTTCATTCCAGCCATTCTGATGGGTGTCAGGTGGTATCTCACGGTGGTTTTGATTCGTATTTCCCTGATGCCAAATGATGTGGAACATTTTTTCATGTGTTATCAGTCATTTGTTCATTTACCTTTTTTTTTTTTTTAAGATTTTATTTATTTATTTGATAGGGAGAAATACAGCTAGAGGGGGAACACAAGCAGGGGGAGTGAGACAGAGAGAAGCAGGCTCCTCACTGAGCAGGCAGCCCATTGCGGGGCTCGATTCCAGGACTCTGGGATCATGACCTGAGCCGAAGGCAGACACTTAACGACTGAGCCACCCAGGTGTGCCCCATTTTCCTTTTTAAATACTTTAAGTACTAAAAAGATAGTGAGTCTGAAGTATGAATTTATATCTATAATAAAAGTAACTATGGTCCTATTATTTGTACTAGTGATTTACAATTAAAACAATATCTATCATATTTCCCAAAATACTTAAGAAACAAGAAAGTGTTAGACATTATTAAAGCATGTATCACTTTGCTTTTTTAAAATTGCTGTGTTTACTACTGGGTATTTCCCCCAAAGATACAAGTGTAGTGACCCCAATGTTTATAGCAGCAATGAACTATGGGAAGAACCTAGATGTCCATCAACAGATGAATGGATAAAAAGAAGATGTGGTGTATAGATACAATGTAATACTATGCAGCCATCAAAAAAACCAAAATCTTGCCACTTGCAATGATGTGGATGGAACTAGAGGGTATTATGCTAAGCAAAATAAGTCCATCAGAGAAAGACAATTACCATATGATCTCCCTGGTATGAAGAATTTGAGAGGCAGGGCAGGGGCTCCTGGGGGGAAGGAAGGGAAAAGTGAAACAAGATGGGACCATGGGACAGGGGAGGCTGACAAATCATAAGAGACTCTTAATCTCAGGAAACAAACTGAGGGTTACTGGTGTGTGGAGGGGTGGTGGGAGGGATGGGGTGGCTGGGTGGTAGACACTGGGGAGGGTATGTGCTATGGTGAGTGTTGTGAATCGTGTAAGACTGGTGATTCACACACCTGTGCCCCTGAAACAAATAATACAATATATGTTAATAAAATAAAACTATAAATAATTAAAATTGCTGTATTTAAATGCCTCTTCCACTAGCATATAATTTCCTTGAAGACAGAGACTGTTGAGGTATGGATGCCTGACAGTTCTTCGTATTATGGCTCTGAAGCAGAAGGTCCTTCGTGTGTATTTGCCAGACTTAATAATTTATGAAGAGGGCACTACACAAACGACCAGCTCAGCTTGCAAAGTATAACGGACTCAGGAGTCGGTCTGGGACCTTGGAGGGTAATGGGGCATTTGGCTCTGGACCAAGATCAACCTCAATCCTAAATGGAATCTGTTATAAATATGGTTTGACTCAGAGACCTAGGACAGGGCCCCCATCGCATAGAGCTCTGTTACTCATTCAAGTCAGTCCTGGCTCTGCCAGTCACTGGCTAGTAATTCCCACAAATATGCTTCTTTTTAAGTCACGGTGGCATGGGTGGGAAAGCAGGAAACAGCAGAGACAGCCGGGAAAATATGAACGTCATTAAGAAATCTTAACACCGTAAGTGACGCCTCTCAGCGAGGGCTCCAGCGCCCCTGGCATGTCCAGGGCATCCTTTTGGAGCCTCGTTTTATTCACCGGCAATGATCAGTGATTTTAAGATGGAGAGTTACAAAGTCATAAAATTTTCAGGATTGTTAGAGAAACTTTCTCTTCTAACTGGGCTGCTTTGGGTGACATGCCCAGGAGCTCCTTCACCCTTTCCCTAGGAAAACATTCACATCTGCCTGTTGTTGGGGTTTTCAAGATTTGAAATTTAAGAAGCATTCCATGAAGTTGTTAGCAGCTTGTTAGACTGTGGCGTCAATTACTATATCAATCTAACTCCAGCAAAGAAGCCGGAGAGCGGGGATATATTGTGCTTTGTGAAAAGACAGGGTTCAGGTGGCATCCCTTCGTAGGCAGAAACATAAATGTCTTGGGTTTTCCAGGGAAAGAAGGAAAGAAAGAGAGAAAAGGAAGGAAGGATACTGCGTACTCTGCCTCCAATTGCCATGACCAAGGCTGGGGGTCAACCTGCTCCGGGAACCATCTGCGGTGATCCCATTCCTTGTCCCACCCACAGCGGACAGAGAGCAGGGCCCTGAGCCAGAGCTGGGGGCGGCTCAGCCACATCTCTGAGGGGAGATGGAGGGAAGACCCCCACAGGAGCTCCCTCTGAGTAATCTGACCACACTCCCACTCCATGAGGACCACAGGTACAAAGAGGGAGTCCTGCACGGCCCCCGCACAACCCTCAACAGACATACCTGTCTTAGCATCGATCTGAAAACCATGTATCGGAGCCGCTTGGTGAGGATCTCCCCGGCTTTGCCGAACGTGTAGCCCTGTGAGTGAGAACATGCCACAAGAAAGGAGACTGGTCAGAGGCCACAACACTGATGACACAGAAGGCGGGAGCCCGGTCGTCACTGCTGAGAGGACACGAGACCAGGTCAGAGAGCCCAATGTCAGGATTGGCTAGGATGTCAGGATGTCAGCCTGATGTCAGTTTTGGTCACTGCGTACCATGCTACAGACCACACTGGCGGTGGGGCAAGGAGAGCCTTGTTTTGAAATCATTACTCCCCTGTTACTGGCAGGCTGATGAGGGATTTTTTTTTGGAAGTGTGTTTCTTTGTCCCTACTCCTATCCCTGTTATTTCTCCCAGGGAGCCAGGGTCTGTCACCCAGGAAGCTCAAGTTGTTTCCAAGGTAGAAGTGCTCAAAGCAGGGTGGCTGTATTATGTATTTTCCAAACCAGGACACTTTGAGAATGCAAAAAGGATGCTGTTAGGAGATATACCAAGACCTGAGGTGTCATCTGGGAAAACAGAAATATTCAGCCATCCCAGCCATAAAGGATGCAGAGAACAAAGATACCAAATTCCTTGTTTCCAAATTAAAAAAAAAAAGCCAAAGTCTAGGAGTGAAATAGGCGGGGAAGAAGGCTAACCAAGAGAGAATTTTCTGCTCTGCCGGTCTCCTTCCTCCAAGGATCTGAACTGTGTCTGGGAGGAGGAAGGAGTTACTCTGAGAAAGAAAGAGTCTCATGTGAGTGTGCTGCCATGGCCAGCCACATCTGGGGAAGAAGGACAACAGAACCCTCATGTCAGCCACATCTGGGTAAGAAGGACAACAGAACAACTCCTTGTGTTTCTGGAGCTTCAGGAAGTGGGAGTCTACAGATAAGGCCCCCCACACAATGGCATGGGGGAAGCAGAGTGGAAATGGCCCACGGTACATCGGAAAAGGAGAGGCCCTAGTAACAACCCAATCTCCTACAGAATCAAAGATGTGGAAAGACAGTGATCCAGGAGGAAGAAAGGGAGAAATACTAGATTCGTTGATTTAAAGCATGAAATTACTAAAAGAATTGAATATATTTAGAAATGGCCAGATTAAGGTTTCTGTTACTAGACTGAATGAAATGTGAATTATCTTGCTCACTACAGGAATATTACCATTATTTTTGTTGAGACCTAGCCATTAAGTGCTTAGTGTGACACTGTACTTCATAAAAAGTACCTATATGTATACATAGGACAACCCTTTTAGTGATGGAAGAATGTCACCTTTAGGACAACTGTAGTATCACCACTTTACAGGAGAAACTGAAGTTCAGTTGCCAGAGGACCAAATTCCAAGATGGCAGAGGTGGACCGTGAATCTGGGTCTACGAGAATCCTAACCAGAATGGGAACCCAGAGCCTGAAATTTTATCATCCACGGAGCTGCCTCCTTTTGTTTTTAAATAAGGGACCGGGCATTCTAACATTGTTGGCCATTTGCCATCTCTGTAGTTCTGAGGTCCTATAATTTAGAGCCTTTACCTCCTGTCTCCCCCAAGCATCATCACGTTACAAAGGTACTGCCTGCCCTGCATTCACTTTCCCAATTCACATCTCCAGAGTTTAGGGGAGCAGCTCAGAGCCTACCCACCTTCAAAATCCCTCAACCAACTTCACGCCCAGGAATCGTTACGTTCAATGGCATTAAGAGTTGCTACAGCAATCTTCCATTTGGTTAAAGTATTACATTATGCTTAGGTCAAATTACCCAATGAGATTCTAAGTGCTTAATAAAAAAGAGTTCATTCAGTCATTTTTCTTTTGTACTTCTTGTAATGTCCAAAAAAATAAAAAATAAAAAAAACCCACCCCAAAACCCTGTCTATATAAAGTTAATACGTGCTTACAACACATTAAATATAGAGACCTATTCAGAATTTTATCTTAAAAAATTACACATGGCTAACATCTATTCTTTCAATAAGTACTTGAGTTTTTGCTATTGCCTCCCACAGGCCTGGAAACTTGATCACATTATTTTTCTTTTTTCTTTCTTTCTTTCTTCTTCTTCTTCTATATTAATGGTGTAGTTGTTTAATTCCAGAATCCAGGTTTGAGGTATCCATTTCTACAGGAACTAGCTGTATCTCCTATTGTCGTCAAAAAAATTTGTTTGGATACAGTAAAGCTAGCTTAGGAATACACACACACACACACACACACACACACACACACATTCATTCCTTTGATTTTTCTGGCATTCCCGTTTGTAGTAAAACTTTCAATATGAATTTTTTCTCCAGTCTGCAATGGGACAGACATCATACTTGTGCAATCTTAAGGAGCCCATTCAAATCCATGAGAACCAGACACTTATCCTAAGAAGATGCGAAGAACTGCTGGTACTCTCTCAGGGAATGCTTCTGTGTTAAAAAGTTTAGAAGGTGGAAACAGCTCCTGGAGTTGTACTCAGAAGATCTGTCCAGGAAGGTTGTGGTTAGCAGGCTTCACCCTCTGGGGACTCAACAACAAGTAAGTAGAGTTAGCCTGGGGACAATAGCTTCTTCTGGAAGAAAAAGAGCCTAATAGATTGGTGTAGGATCTACCAGAAGCTCTATTAGGTCAAACATTTTTCAGGATCCAGCTTTAGGAATAAGCTTCTGGAGTCTGAGGATAAAATCCTCTCATCCACACTACAAATGTTACAGAAAACAATTTCCTTCCTTCAACTTTATCCAGTTGGCTATTTATCACAATAGAACAAAGGGGGATATGCCTTTTAAAATTGATGTTGGGACTGGCAATCATGACGACTTCCCCAGTTATGATCAGAGACATACCAACAGTAGCATCAATCATGGTTGCAATGGGAGTTCCATGAGGGAATCCAGGGCTCCTTGCAGATAAGGACTTCCTTACAATATGCAAATTAGCCTTTCTGATTATGGAACATTGCATATTCAAAGTCCCTAGGCACTCCTCAAGGCTTCAGGAAAGAGCTGGATCTAAGACATTTGTTCTTCTTTCATAGGCTTTGCGTCACGAAAAAAGAAGATTTACATTTATATGAAGACAAATGTTTCCAGGAGCTGTCTTCACTCTTCTTCATGAGCTGGTCAAAGAGGAGTCTCATGTCCTTGCTCCAGCTGGGGCTAGGAAGAGAAAGGTCCTTATGAATGACCTTCTCGGCAGAAAACGACCTCAGTGGTGGTCATGGCTTGTGGATGGGGACGTGCCTCCCCAGGGCTGCACAGGACTCTGGGCATGCGCAGTCATCACACAGCGCTACTCAGCCGCCTAGCCCCAACGTTCCGCCAGGCTGGACCAGACAGCTGCCTGGCCATCTGCTCCAAGGCTCCTTTTCCACTCATGGATGAGACATGTGACACCATTCACATTATTCATTTTAATCATCAAGAGGAAGGCACTAATATCCCTATTTTACAGATGAAGAAATTGAGGCTTAATTTACATTATTTATTTGCCCAAAACCACAGATTTAGGAACTGGTGCAGCTCACACTCCAACCTTACCTTACCATACTCGGGTTTTAGAGCACTGAATTTTTTTTGCAATTCTCTTCCAGCCAAATGATGTGCAGCTATAAAATCTGACTGTTTACACAAGGGTCTACAGTTTAAGATTGACATTCTTCCATCATTAAAAATGTTCCTTCAGCAAAAGAATGATAAACTCTTCGAACGTTTTTTTAAATAAGTTTGACTTGCTTACCATGTCTTGTTTTTTGTTGTTGTCAGGACATATCAAGACATTTTGAGTATTTAAACTGACTGGCAGTCCTTATGTCCAAGCTTAAGGCCAGAGTTCCCCTGAATTCCATTTTTGAGTCCCCAGTTTTCACATCTAATCATCGTATTAGATCAAACACCCTCTTCCTTCTGATTTCATTAATATTTCATTTGGGGGAGGTGATGGTGGGGAGGAGAAGGTAAGAAGTGGTCCAGTAGAAGCAAAACATCTTTGCTTTAAAATATTTTTATTTTTAAAATTTTGCTTATTTTTGAGAGAGAGAGAAGTGTGTGAGTGGGGGGAAGGGGCAGAGGGAAAAGGAGAGACAATCTAGCAGGTTCCATGGCCAGCACAGAACCTGAGTAGGGGCTCGATCCCACGACCCTGAGCTAAAATCAAGAGTTGGATGCTTCACTGGCTGAGCCACCCAGGTACCCCAAAACATTTTTGTTTTAAATATGTCAAAGAAACTTGGCTGCTAGTAGTCCAGTTAATACAGCAAATTATATAAATGTTTAGAAATCTCCCCAGCTGAATAAGAATGCATTTCCCCAAATGAATAAAGTAAAAGTGCAGACACTTACCTGGAGGAAGAATGTAATAAAAGAAGTAATTCCAAGGACTAGAAACAATAAAGAAAACATATTACTATTCTGTCTTTTTGTTTCAGGGTCCTCATCTCGGGTAAAAACCTGTTGAGGAAATATTTACAGGTTTTCAGTTCAAAGACTAAGGAAGTCATTCTGGGTCTGACCCCATTTCCCATCAAGCACAATATTTGGGAGTCAAGATAGGCTTAGTATAATGCAAGTCAGGGCTGGTTTCCCTAATGCCAAACCTAAAAGTATGTGAACTTTGTCTTCCTTAAGGGCCCAGAATGGGTCTGTTGCTCCTAAAGGACCCAATAGTTTTTCTGCAAATACTCCCTCTTAGAGTAATGAGCGCCACGAGGCCACACCCGCTGTGTAAAGTAGAAATGAGAATAAACACTGTCCTCTTTGGGTGGGCAACTACATCATATGGCATTTTGTTGTTATACAATTTGGACATTTCAAGTAAGAGACAAATCTGCTGATGCTGTTTTGGTAAACTAGAGACAGGTGCTCATTCACTGAACCCACACTCTTGGTAAGAAAGGAACCTCCTTGAGCCAGCCTCCTTTGTAGGACAGCCAGTTAGACAGCCAGCTGACCCAGCACCACACATGGAGACCTTTCCAGAGACGGTGAAAAGGCTAATAGGATCTCTTGGCCTTAGAGGACACAGAGAACTACTTTACAGGGAAAGAAAACAAACAACTCTTGCCATAATGGGCCAAAATTGTCTTGTAACAGAGCTACATTCCTAACCCAACCCAGTAAACTTTATCCTTTGTAAAAGAGAAAAAAAAAAAAAGCCCTTTGGAGGAGATAAAATTCACTTTTCTTGATTAATTATTCTGCCCCAAAATAGCCAATGATCAGTGAGCTCTTAACCTGTGATAAGTATTATTCTATACAAATTCATATGGACCATTCTTTTTATCCTTACAATCACCTAACATTTATTATCATCACGACTTTACACAGAGGCACAGAGAGGTTAATTAATTTGCTCAAGGTAACACAGCTGGCAAGTGATGACCCAAAGATTTAAACCTGAATAATCTAACTCAGAGCCCCCAGCCTTAAACCCTGTGTTATAAACCGTCAATAAGGTAGATGACTGGTTGCCTAACCAATATATAGGAATCTGTGCTTGCCCTGGGTCACTTGCTTCCAGATTTACCATGACATGAGGAGTGAAGAAAATATAAAATCCTTAGGTTGATTTTGTTACATACAGCCAAACCCGCTCCTAACGAGTCCACTTCCTTTTTTTTTTTTTTTTTTTCCCTGATGATGCCACTGTCTATCTCCCTGCTTATACCACAAAAGCTAGATCAGGAATCAGTTCCCTGGGGACCACCAGCCAACTGTTTAGATAAAGCTTCAATGAAATAGTGCCACGTTCATTAGTTTCTGCACTATGGGTGTTTCTACACTACAACAGTAGAGCTAAATATTTGCAACAGAGACCATATGGCACTCAAAATCTACACTGTTTACTCCCTTACCCTTTATAGAAAAAGTCTGCTAACCCGTCGTAGAACATATGCTCCATGCTAACGGACACTTTATCACCCTCTTGGCATTTTTTTTTTTAACCACCTGGAAGAGTGCGTGGCACAGAGCTATCACTGCAAAAATATTTCTTTAATGACTACACTGAACATACAAATACCAAAGAGAAATCAGTTAGCCATGTATGGGTGACCTGCACATTTATGTAGTTTTTGGTACATCAAAAGTTAATGTTTGGCCTCTTCCCTATGGTGAGCAACTCCTTTCTCTGTAATATTTTCAGCCATTATAAGCAAGGGTATCTTCAGCTTGCTATCTGAACATCTACTACGAAATAGAGAGCATTCCTGCCTGGATGATAGCTTTATTGTTAAAAATGTCATCATTAAAAGCAGATACAACCAACATATGTCAACCTTTCCAAATGTATTCCTTTTTGTTTTCATCTTTACCAGTGGGATGGGCATCTTACAGGGCAGCATGCCAGGCCTACTTGCATCCTGACAAGTGAGTACGTCACACCACAGCTCTGTCTCAAGCCAGTCTGACTAACACACCATGAACTCTCTCTGTGCACCAGGGATAGGACTTCTCAGGACGTTTACTCAGAGCCCAGGGATGGCAGGAGAGAGACGCTCATCAGGTCACATTCATGCACTACTTCAGGAACCTGGGCTCTAAGAGAGCAACTAACTACAAGGACAAAGGAAGGCTTGAAAAATTAGTCTTCCTATCCCAAACTAGACTTATGTCCTCAAGTTGCTGAGTTTCATGAGAAGGTACAATATTTTTTTGTGGCTTATGTATGCAGCTACAAATAGAAATAGCTTATTATTTACACAGGAACTCACAGGTAAGTCCAAAAAATGGACATACACACTTACCCCTATAATCCTTGAAAATATTACTGAAAATGCTGGTTGTAGGCCTCCATTTATAATAGCACAAAGTATACCAACCACAAAATAAGGCCATTCAGTTATATTCAGCTTCAGAATCCTCCAGAAAGAAACTGGAGGTACATTTTCATTCTGGAAAGCAAAATATTACAACAGGCTAGTTAGAAAAAGAATTGATACTTTTTATCAATTTAACAATACACAGTCCTTCAATATGTACCAAAAATTTTTTTTAAAGATTTTATTTATTTATATGAGAGAGAGAGTAATTGAGAGCAAGAAAACGGGCAGAGGGGGAGGGAGAAGCAGATTCCGTTGCTGAGCAGAAACCCGGAGGTAGGGCTTGATGTCAGCTGAAGGCAGATGCTTAACCGAATGAGCCACCCATGTGCCCTTGCAACAAAATTTTTAGGAAGGTATCTTATTCCTGTTTTCTTATGAACTGATGGCTATTTAATTTTTTAAATAGTAGTGACAGATTCTATTATATTGCTTCTTTATGATTAAAGAAATAATGTTTCCACGAACATTTAACACTTACCTGATATTTGGAACATGACAAGAGTATTTACAAGTATGGATAAAAGAAGAGCAGTGTCCACATTTGAAGACCTAATAGAATCTCTTTATATTATAGGGACCCATGAGTGGCTCTCAGTGAAGCACCCAACTCTTGATTTTGGCTCAGGTCATGATCTCGGGGTCTTGAGATCAAGCCCTGTGTCAGGCTTTGTGCTCAAGAGGGAGTCTGCTTCTCTATCTCCCTCTGTATTTCTCCTCCCCCCACCCCGCCCCCTCCCCTGGCACACGTGCCCGCACTAAGGAATAAATAAATCTTTTTGTTTTTTAAATCTTTAAACATCATAAATTCTAATTCTAAAATTCTTGTCTTATAAATTCTTATTCATAAATTGTAACCTGAGTCTAAAATGTTGAGATTTTGGTTTGTGGAACATTGGGGGAATAGGATAGGAGGATTCTGGATAACTTTCCTGTTCTTACTCCCGCCACCCCAGTGCTAGCTCAGAGGAGGGCTGAAGACACAACTCAACATCTTCTCCGTACCAAGTCCTCTTCTGTACCAAGCTTTGTGTCCTGGCCTTCTGAGGCATGTATACTCTTGCGAGTTGATCTTCTTCTTATTAAACTGGATTCTGAATCTTTTGGAGGCATTTCCAAGGCATCAATTTCACTTTTGGATTCACCAGTTACATTTTCTAATTCAATTTCATTTCCTGTCATCTAAAATAAACAAGAAGTAAGCATAAGCAGGTTAGGCTCTGAAAACAAATGAAAATAAATTGCCAAAGATCAGCTATCAAGGAAAGTGGTAATTTATATCATTGTGGGGAAGGATAAAGTTAAACTCCTGCTAGGGGGGTGGGGTGGGGTGTAAATGTGTGGTACATTTGAAAAATATAACTGCTGAAAGGGGGATTGCCAGTGAATATGCTGAAATAACATGACATCCTTTCCTTGTATCATACCTTGTCATCTCCTTTTTGTGGGTGTTTGGGGCTCAATAATATTTGCTTTGGGCCAGTGCTATCAACAGAAATACGGTGCATGCCATTCCATGACTCACAGTTGTCATTTAAAATTGTCTCAGCAGCCACATTAAAAAAATGCACGAGATAAATCCATTTTTACTCTGCATCTTATTTAACTTACTGTATCCAAGATACTAGCATTACAACATGTAATCATTAGAAAAACTTACTGAGGTAGTTTTCGTTCTTCTTTTGTACCACATCTTTGGAATCTGGAATGCACTTTCTACTTAAAACACTTCAGGAAAAAATTCAGAGTAACTGTCACTGAAGCATTCAATAGCCACATGAAGCTTAGTGGCTAATACGGCGGATAAATTAGATGACCTTTAAATCTTTTTAAACTTTTAATTTTCTCCAATTATCCTTCTTTCTTTTCCCTCCTTTTCAATGGGAAGAAAAATCTGTTCTGAATTCCCCAAGTACTTTTCTGTCCTATCAAGATAATCAAGTAACATTTATTTATAGTACTAAACATAACAAATCAGTTTGCACCTGAGATATTTCAGGAAAACTCTAGACTTGGACTGTACCTGCATTGTGACAAGTTTGAAGTAAATGCCTTTCTCTTTCATGAGTTCATCATGATTTCCTTTCTCCACAATGACTCCATCATTGAAGCCAGCGATAACATCAGCATTACGAACTGTAGACAAACGATGAGCTATCACAATGGTGGTCCGACCTTTCCTGGCCTGAGGAGAAAAAATTAGGTTTCTGAATACATGGACAAATATAGGCAAAAATTCATTCAATTGATATTTATTGAACACCAATGCCTTGGATTCTGTAAAACCATCTAAGCTATATAAGGCAGTCTCTGGCTTCATTAAATGTTTAGTCAGCTGATCATGGTTTAAAATGATGTTTTATTATAATAACTATTAAGACAAATATGATAGTCACATATTAATATTAGGTAAGTTTCTAAGAATTTTACTTAACCTCTATCAGCTTGAGTTTATAATAATAATCATGGGGGGCGCCTGGGTGGCTCAGTTGGTTGGGCGACTGCCTTCGGCTCAGGTCATGATCCCGGAGACCCGGGATCGAGTCCCACATTGGGCTCCCTGCTCAGCGGGAAGCCTGCTTCTCCTTCTCTCACTCCCCCTGCTTGTGTTCCCTCTCTGGCTGTGTTTCTCTCTGTCAAATAAATAAAATCTTAAAAAAAAAAAATAAGCATGGGCCTATCCAAAATTAAAAAAAGCTGCAGTCCAAGCACTGACCAATCAGAGCAGACCCATGCCAGGGTGTGGTACTGGTACAGACTAGACACCACGTCTGGAGACTCCCAGTGTCCCATCTCACAGAACTTCTGGATGATTAAGATGGATAATCAGTGTGGGGCAGCAAAGTCCAGTCTTCAGTGTCAAACTGATCTGAACTCAAATCTTAGCTCTGCCATTTGTGAATTCCACAATTTTATCCAAATATTTTAACCTGTGTGAGGCTCAGTTTATTCACATATAAAATGTAGATATTACTACTCATTTCTTCAAGTAGTTGCGATGGCTAAATTATAATGTAAACAAAGCCTTGTGATATATGTACAATAAGTACTTAATGAATGTTACTTATTCCCAGGTAGAAGCATTATGGAAAAACTGAAGAGATATGCAAATGTTTTTAAATGCCCAGTGTCATTTTTATTTAATATGGAAGAGGTTAACAGAGTTTAATATGGAACCAGAACATTCTGAGATTTCTTTCACTTCTGTAACTGTCCTCAAGGCTTATGACTTTTTGACTTTGTATCTCTCTCCAGGAACTACCTGTAGAATCCTCAAATAACAACAAGAGGTAATAGGGTCAATATAAAGAAGAGACATGGAAAATTCTGACAAGGAAAAAAATACATGTAGAAAAATTAGGTGGCAGCACCTAGAGGGTAGAGAAGATAAGGGATCAATTCTTTGGATGTTTTTAAGAAAAGGGGAGCATGTGGAATTCTCCCTCCAAAATTTATATTCTAAGTGAAAAGTAGTGTTTTAGAGTTAACGCATTTGGGGGGGGGGGTAGGGCAGAGGGAGAGGGAGAGAGAGAGAATCTTAAGTATGCTCCATGCTCACGGGGCTCAATCTCATGACCCTGGGATCATGACCTGAACTGAAATGAAGAGTTGGATGTTCAACCAACTGAACCACCCAGGTGCTCCTAAAGAACTATTTTTAATGCAATTTTTTAAAATCATTTTTATTTATACTTTAATATATACTTCCATTGTAGAATAATAAGAAAACACAGAGATAAAATTACAGATAAGCAAAGTGAAGGGGGAAATAGCAGCCACAATGCCATCTGCCTCTATTTTGGTTCACTAAGTTTTTAGTAACTTGCTTTTCCCTTCCTCGACAATCTATTAAGTGCATTGACAGGGTGTTTAACAGCATATCCAGTGCCATTTTATTTGAGAGGGGAAAAGCTGGAGCAAATATGAGCTTGTCTCTGAATTCTACTGTGATATTTCTACTCACGGTACTTCTGGGTTAAAAGGCCTTCACATTCTGGAGAGGAAGATGGTGGTAAAATAAGAGGTCTATCTCGTCCCACAAACACAACTAGATAACTATCATATTATCCCAGATACCTCAGAGATCTACCTGAAGACTGAAAGAATAAACTCCACAACTAAGGAGAGAGAACGGACCTCATTAAGAAGACAGGAAGTGAGGAGATGTGGTTTAGGGGAAAACACGTCACAGGTGCTGCAGTGGTTACAGAGAAGGGCATGTGAGAGAGAGAGAAAGAGAGAGGAACACACAGGGAACGCACAAGGAGAATATTTCCCCAAAGTCACTGGCTTGGAAAACAAGATGGACTGAATGTTTTGAGTTCTTGCAACCACAAGGGCTTAAAGCCTGAAGTTTTGAAGGTCAGTAGGTTGGCTGGGATAAAGTTTGGAAGGCACTGCACTGGTCCTGGAAAGAAGACAGACAGGGGCGGCTGGGTGGCTCAGTTGGTTAAGCGACTGCCTTCGGACCCGGGATCGAGACCCAGGATCGAGTCCCACATCAGGCTCCCTGCCTGGCGGGAAGCCTGCTTCTCCCTCTCTCACTCCCCCTGCTTGTGTTCCTTCTCTGGCTGTGTTTCTCTCTGTCAAATAAATAAAATCTTAAAAAAAAAAAAAAAAAAGAAGACAGACAAACAACCTGGGAATAGATAGCATCGAAACAGTGATCTAAAAAATGTGTGGGGTGCACTTTCACTCTCTGAAAACCATATCCCTGAGAGGCAGCGTATGAGGAGACACCTCTTTGGGAACAAAGGAGCTGGCTGACACCATTTCTCTTCTCCAGCCCTCAGCATAAACACAGAGCCAACCACCTGAGGAAAGCAGCTCGGCTCAGACAATGCTATCTCACTTGCTTAAACCAAGTCCCACCTTCCTGTGCTCTGGTGGGACTGCCCTTCTAAGTCAGGCCGTCCTCAGTGGGAGCATGGGAAGCCCCTCCTCCAAAAGACCAGCACAAACCCTGCCCACTCCATGTCTCCCAACCAGACTGTTCTGCAGGGCCTCCATTCTGGTGGAGTTGGTGTCAGGTCTCATTTCACAAGCAGACCAGAGCATACCTAATTAAAACTCACCACATTCAGGCCAGGGACCAACTACCTATAGCGGGCAAAGAGAGCCTCTGCAAATGACAGGCCTGAAGGAGAGAGCAGCCAGAACACAACAGCAGACAGCACACAGCACACATCACTGACACTCCCTGAAGCACCAGGCCCCAGATATTACATGACCTCTTCTTCATAAAGCCATTATTTTCTGGAAGCAGGAAACATAAATGGCTTTTGTAGCACATAAAAGAAGGCAGAGACTTAGACAAAATGTCAAGATGGAAGACTATATCTGAAATGAAAGAACAAGTCAAAGCCATGGCCAGAGAACTAAGCAAAACAGAGATAAGTAATATGCCTGTTGGAAAATTTAGAGCAACAATCATAACGATACTCACTAGGCTTGAGAAAAGAACAGAAGACATCAGGGAGACCCTTACCACAGAGATAAGAGAGTTAAAAAGAATTAGAGATGAAGAATGCAATAAACAAGATTGGAAATGGGTATAATGCAATGAACAGCAGACTGGGAGAAGCAGAGGAATGAATTAATGCCTAAAAGACAAAATAACGGAAAATAATGAAGCTGAACAAAGGAGAGAAAGAAAAATTATGAAACATGAGAACAGACCGAGGGAACACAGTGGCTCCATCAATCTTAATAACATTCATATTAGAGGAGTCCTTAAAGAAGGAGAGAAAAGGGAGCAGAAAACGTATTTCAAGAAACCCTAACAGAAAGCTTTCCTAATCTGGGGAAGGAAACAGATGCCCAGATCCAGAAGGAACAGAGAACTCCCATCAAAATCAACAAAAGCAGGACAACACAACGGCATGTGGTAATTGAATTTGTGAAATATAGTGATTAAAAAAACATCTTAAAAGCGGCAAGACAAAAGAAGTCCTTAACTTGCAAGGGAAAACCCATAACATTAGCTGAAGATCTCTCAACAAAAACTTGGCAGGCCAGAAGGGAGTGGCATTATATATTCAAGGTGCTGAATGGGAAAAATCTGCAACCAAAAATACTGCATCTAGCAAGGCTATTAAAGGGGACTCTTTGAGTGCAAAGGAGAGACCAAGAGTGACAAAGACAAGAAAAGGTTCGAGAAAATCTCTACAAACAATGACAAAGCAAGTAATAAAATGAAAATAAATAGAAACCTATCAATAATTCCTTTGAATGTAAATGGACTAAATGCTCAATCAAAAGACATAGGGTATCAGAATGGATAAAAATACAAGACCCATCTTTATACTGCTTATAAGAGACTCATTTTAAGGGTGCCTGGGTGGCTCAGTTGGTAAGCGACTGCTTTTGGCTCAGGTCATGATCCAGGAGAACCTGGGATGGAGCCCTGCATCAGGCTCCCTGCTTGGCGGGAAGCCTGCTTCTCCCTCTCTCCCTCCCTTCTCTGGCTTATGTTCCCTCTCTAGCTGTGTTTCTGTCAAATAAATAAAAATCTTAAAAAAAAAAAAAAAGAGAGAGAGAGATTCATTTTAGACCTAAAGATACCTACAGATTGAAAGTGAAGGGATGGAGAAACATTTATCATGCAAATGGATGTCAAAAGAAAGCCAAAGTAGCAATATTTTTATCAGATAAACTAGATTTTAAAACAAAGAAGAGAAAAAGAGACAAGAAAGGAATTATATAATCATAAAGAAGACATTCCAAAAAAAGATATAACAACTATAAATACCTATGTACTCAACAAGGGAGCACCCAAATATATAAAAAAATAATAATAATGTAAAGGTACTAATTAATAATACAATAATAGTAGGAGAGATTTAACACCCCACTTACATCAATGGACAGATCATGTAAGCAGAAAATCAACAAGGAAACAATGGCTTTGAATGGTACACTGGACCAAATGGATTAACAGATGTATTTAGAACATTCCATCCTAAAACAGCAGAATATATATTCTTTTCAAGTGCACATGGGACATTCTCCTGAATAGATCACATATTATGCAACAAAATAAGCCTCAACAAATACAAAAAGACTGAAATCGTACCATATACCTTTTCTGACCATGCATAAATGAAACTAGTAATTAACCACAAGAAAAAATTTGGAAATACCACAAATACAACCAGGAAATCCAAGAAGAAATAAAAAAAAAAAAAAAACCACATGGAAACAAGTGAAAATGAAAACAAAACAGTCCAAAACCTTTGGGATATAGCAAAAGCAGTCTTAAGAGGGAAGAATACAGCAATACAGGTCTACCTCAAGATGTAAGAAAAATCTCAATAAACAACCTAACATTGTATCTAAAGAAACTAGAAAAAGAACAACAAATGAAGCATAGACCCAGCAGAAAGAAGAAAATAACAAACACTAGAACTGAAATAAATGATATAGAAACTAAAACAAACAAAACCAAAGAAACAAAATTGTTTCTTTGAAAAAATTAATGAAATTGATAAACCTCTAGTAAAATTTACCAAAGAAAGCCCCAGATAAATAAAATCACCAAAGACAGAAGAAAAAAAAACAAATACCACAGAAATACAATTATAAGGGAATATGAAGAAAAACCATACGCCAGCAAATTGGACAACCTGGAAGAAATGGGTAAATTCCTAAAAACATATAACTACCAAAACTGAAAGAGGAAGAAGTCAAAAACTTGAACAGACCCATAACAGCAAAGAAATTAAATCAGTAATCAAAACACCTTGAAAAACAAAAGTCTAGGGCCAGATGGCTTCAGAGGTGACTTATACCAAACATTTAAAAAAGATTTAATACCGATTCTTGTGAAACTATTCAAAAAAATAGAAAAGGAAGGAGAACTTCCAAATTCATTCCATGAGGCCAGAATTGCCCTGATACTAAAAATCAGATAGAGACTCCACTAAAAAAGAGAAGTACAGGCCATTATCTCTGATGAACGTAGATGCGAAAATTCTCAACAAAGTATTTAGCAACCCAAATCCAGCAATATATTTAAAAAATCATTCACCACAATTAATGGAAATTATTCCTGGGTTACAAGGGTTGTAACTGAAAATCAATATTCTCAGTCAACATTCTACACCACATTAACAAAAGAAAGGATAAGAACCATTTCATTTCATTTCAATAGACAGAAAAAAAGCTTCAGACAAAGGACAACATCTGTTCATGATAAAAACCCTGAACAAAGTAGGTTTAGAGGAAACACTTCAACGTCACAAAGGCCATCTATGAAAGACCCACATCTAATATCATCTTCAGGAGGGAAAAACTGAGAGCTTCTCTGCTAAGGTCAGGAACATGACATGGCTGTCCACTCTCACCACGGTTGTTCAACATAGTACTGGAGGTCCTAGCCTCAGCAATCAGCTAACAAAAAGAAAGAGAAGGCATCCAAATCAGAAATGAACACACAACTATACGGTCAACTAATCTTTGACAAAGCAGGAAAGAATAACCCTGGGAAAAAGAAGGTCTCCAAAAAATGGTGTTGGGAAAACTGGATAGCAACATACAAAGGAATCAAACTGGACCACTTTCTTACAGCACACACAAAAATAAATTCAAAATGGATTACAGACCTAAATGTGAAACCTGAAACCATAAAAATCCTAGAGGAAAACACAGGTAGTAAACTTCTTTAACATCAGCTGTAGAAATTTCTTTCTAAATATGTCTCCTCATGCAAGGGAAACAAAAGCAAAAATAAACTATCAGGACTTCATTAAAAAAAAAAAACTTCCTGCACAGTGAAGGAAATAATGAACAAAACTAAAAGGTGACCTACTGAGTGGGAGAAGATATTTGCAAATGACGTATCTGATAAAGGATTAGTATCCAAAATCTATAAAGAACTTATAAAACTCAATACTCCTTCTAGAGGAGAGGGGGGCAGGAAGGATGGCATGGCTGGGTGATGAACACTGTGGAAGGTATGTGCTATGGGGAGTGCTGTAAATTGTATAAGACTGATGAATTACAGACCTGTACCCAAGAAACAAATAATACATTATATGTTAATTAAAAAATACTCAAAAAAATGAATAATCCAGGAAAAAATGGGCAGAATATATGAATAGATCAGGAAGGTTCACATTTAATTTTTAAGATGTTAAATACCTACTGAAGACCCTATGGGAAATGACAAAAACCTCTTGTCTTTGGGAAAGAGGAAGAGAACTCATGATGTTGGGAAGTCATCCGGGCCATGTAATGTCCTTGACTGTCAACAGAATTTGACCTTCCTGCAACCCTTGAGTTCACATGTCTTATTCACCAAGTCAGATTTTACACTACCACAGAGTAAGCACTACCACATTCTTCCGAAGAAGACATCCAGATGACCAACAGACACATGAGAATCTGCTCGACATCACTCATCATCAGGGAATTACAAAGCTACAGGGAACTATCATCTCACACCTATCAGAATGGCTAAAATAAAAAATACAAGAAACAACAGGTGTTGGTGAGGATGTAAAGAAAAAAAGGAACACTTGTGCACTGCTGGTAGGAATGCAAACTGGTGTAGTCACTGTGGAAAACATTATGGAGCTTCCTCAAAAAGTTAAAAATAGAACTATGCTACAACCCAGCAACTGAACTACTAGGTTGACCCTAAAGATACAAAAATACTAATTCAAAGGGCTACATGCCCCCCAGCGTTTATAGCAGCATTATCTACAATAGCCAAAGTATGGGAAAAGCACAAGTGTCCATCAACTGATGAATGGATAAAGAGGATGTGGAACATGTATACAACAGAATATTACTCAGCTGTAAAAACAATGAAATCTTGCCATTTGCCGTGACGTGGACAGAGCGAGAGTGTCTTATGCTAAGTGAAGTCAGTCAATCAGAGAAAGACAAATACCGTATGATTTCACTCACATGTGGAATTTAAGAAAAAAAAACCAAAGAATCAGAGGGAAAATAAAAGGAGGGAAGCAAACCAAGAAACAGACTCTTACCCATAGAGAACAAACGGATGGGTACCAGAGGGGAGGTGGGAGCGAGGATGGGTGACGTAGGTGATGGGGATTAAGGAGCACACTTGCTGTGACGGGCAACATGTGATACACGGGAGTGTTGAATCACTATATAATTGTACACGTGCAACTAATTTATACTGTAGGTTAACAAACTGGAATTTAAACAAAACCTTAAAGAAAGCGGTCTTCATATTCCTTGTCCTCACAGAGCTAGGCTGCTTACCGATACATGCCAGAGATCAAGCAAGCAGTGCCTACCACAGTGTAAGCACTCAAATCTGACTTGGTGAATAAGACATGTGAACTCAAGGGTTGCAGGAAGGTCAAATTCTGTTGACAGTCAAGGACATTACATGGCCCGGATGACTTCCCAACATCATGAGTTCTCTTCCTCTTTCCCAAAGACAAGAGGTTTTTGTCATGTCCCATAGGGTCTTCAGTAGGTATTTAACATCTTAAAAATTAAATATGAACCTTCCTGATATCCTCTTATTGACAACAGCAAGAACAGAAAACCTAAATAACGGGGTTATCTCTATAGCCAAGTTTTCAAGATCACAACGAAACCAATTTCACTTGAATCTCTCTTTCTTCTTGTTGAATTTTAAAAATTGGCAAGTTTCTCTCAGTGAAAGTGTATTCATTTCTATTTTAAAAAAGAGAAAAATACGCAGAAATTAAATGAAGAGATGCAAAGAGGACTGGAGATGTGATTTTGATACTTGATAGGATCACTTTGGGAACCATGAGAAATGTCCTTTTTTAAAAATAACTTTCGAGAAGTAACAGAGGGGTGTCCTTATGCTCTCAATTATGCTGGTTTGAATTGAGGCTCACAGACCTTATCCAGGGCCACCTGAACCACTGCTTCGCTTTCAGTGTCCAGGGCTGACGTGGCCTCGTCCAGCAGGAGGATCTTGGGGTTGCGAACCAGGGCCCGAGCTATGGCGATCCTCTGCTTCTGTCCCCCACTCAGCTGGGCCCCCCTCTCTCCAACCAGGGTGTCGAACTTCTACAACATAGAAAATAAAGCAGGGGCGGGGGTGGTTAGCAAAACAACAAGCTACATCAGCTACATTTTAAGATGGGAAGTAATGCTATAAGAACCCACAGACAATATGCTCTAGTTCCTCAAAACTCGGCAATAACCAATGCCCATTTTTACCAATATGCCTACTACGAATTAATGGTTCTACATCAAGCTTTAAAATCTGAAGTCATTGTGATTTCTCTTCTTAGGAATTTCTTCTAAGGCAGGCTGGATTCCTAACTTCTGCATTAGGCTGGCATTCTAGTCTTTGAACCTCCAGCATGGCAGAGATGGAGAAGGACTTACATTAGGTAGTTTCATAATAAAGTCATAGGCGTTGGCTTCCTTGACGGCTTTCTCAATCTCTTCCATGGCGACATTCTCGCGGCCATAGCGAATATTTTCAGCTATCGTGGTGGCAAACAGCACAGGTTCCTGACTCACCACACCAGTAATTTCCCGCAGGTGCCGTACGTTGATGGTCCTAATGTCCTGTCCATCAATACAGACCTGAAATAAAAAGTGAGCGTGAGTGCCCTGCATTGCCGACTTGGAACATGAGATGTGCCAGGGTAACTGCTGGTCGCTGAAGCATCACGTTCAGCCTGAGCCTCCTCACCATGCCGTCTGTGGGATCATAGAGCCTCTGCAGCAGCTGCACCGTCGTGCTTTTCCCGCAGCCGCTGTTCCCGACCAGCGCCACCGTCTGCCCACTCTCCACCTTCAGGTTGAGGCCCTTCAAGATCTAAAAGGACAGAGGATCACAGGGGAAGGGAGGGAAAAATGAAACAAGAGGAAACCAGAGACAAAGACAAATCATAAAAGACTCTTTAATCTCAGGAAACAAACTGAGGGTTGTTGGAAGGGAGTGGGGTGGACGGGATGGGGTGGCTGGGTGATGGACAGTGGGGAAGGTATGTGCTATGGTGAGAAAAAAATAAATTAAAAAAATAAATTAAATAATTTAAAAAAGGAAATGTCTTTAAAAATAATAAAAAATTAAAAAAAAATCTAATAGGATGAATGAGAAATAAACATTAAGGGCAATCCACAGATCCCATGACGACAAACTGACAGTTCAAGTCAAAACTAAGTGCACATATACATTTTAAAAAAATCATTAAAATATCAGAAACCTTTCATCCAATACGTGGTAGAATCACTGATTAATCAGGTATCACCATACCTTAACATTTTTTCGAGACGGGTAACTGAAGTGAACGTTTTTGAATTCCAAATTTCCCTTAATATTATCTGGTTTATGTCCATTCTTTGAATAGCTGTCAATGCTTGGTTTCTAAACAGAATACAATTTCAGAAGATGACGAGGTTACAACAGCTATTTTTGGTGACATTTATGGAGAGCGGGATAAAGTGATAAAGAAACTGACTTTTAATTAGAGAAACTTTTACACAGATAAACAGCTAGCCCAGACTTACATTATCAATTATCCTGAAGATTTCATAAGCTGCTCCTCGTGCATTTGCAAATGCTTCAATGCTTGGAGATGCCTGTCCGATACTAAAAGCCCCAATTAATACAGAAAAAAAGACCTGAGGATGTGAAGGAAAATCATCAAGTTACTTAGTGTTTATTAACATTTTTGCATACATTTTTCTTCTAACATAGCTAATTAAACATTATTATTATTATTATTAGCTAATTAGCATTTAAAGTCACAAGCCAACTTATGGGTGTTAAAAACATTCAAAAAAGTTTAAATCCGGTGGCGCCTGGATGGCTCAGTTGGTTAAGCGACTGCCTTCGGCTCAGGTCATGATTCCGGAGACCCGGGATCGAGCCCCACATCGGGCTGCCTGCTCGGCAGGAAGCCTGCTTCTGCCTCTCTCACTCCCCCTGCTTGTGTTCCCTCTCTCGCTGTGTTTCCTGTCTGTCAAATAAATAAATAAAATCTTTAAATTAAAAAAAAAAAGTTTAAATCCTTTTTGATTTACAATATAGAATTAATCTTACTTGTTCAGTGAAGCAATGGAATAAGTTCCACAGGACCAGAATATAGTAGAATAAATATTTGTTTAATGACTAATTATTTTGGTTTAGATCATCAGCAGGGCATAGAAGAAACAAACATCAAAATGACTATCAGGAGACCAAGGTCCAAATTCTAGATAAGCCCTTACTGACTAGATGTCTTCAGGGAATTCTCCTAGTATCTCCAAACTTCAATTTCTTCATTTGCCAAACTAGGTAGGACTCTATCTTTTTTCCTGACCTGGCAACCTTAGAGTGTATCAAACGGAACAGTATATACAAAAATATTTTTAAATGGCAAAGCACACATCGAGGGCATTATTCTTGATCAGATTATCTTCTTTCCTTCTACCAGACTTTGTTCTATTTTAGGTCTGATAAATGGGTGTTTTTGTTTTGTTTTATTTGTTTTGTTTTGTTTTGTTTCATTTTGCCCAAATAAAGTTGTTTTTCTTCAGGGTTACGGAGAACTAATATCGCTATTCATTTATTTCTAAATCACGCAGGAATTACCCAATAATTTACACAGAAGAAATTCTGCTAAGTGATTCTGTATTCATTTCCTCAGTTAGAACTTACAACTACAGTAAAAGTTATGGCAAAGTACTCCTGCCATTTCCTTGTGGCAAAAGAGGTAGGAGAAACTGGAAAAGTCTATGTGGCTACCCCAAATCATATAAGTGGCTGGAATTTGAGCCACGTCAGCCTGATTTCAAACTCCAAACTTGAACTCGTATCCTGCACACTTCCAGTTTCGGAAGCAGTTCTGGGATCAGTGAAAACAAAATCTTAAACTGTATATCTACATCACAAGGAAGTAGAACACATTTCTTATTACAACCTAGGTTCACCAATAGCATTACCATCCTATTAGAGGCTTTTTGGTAAAAACCATTCTTAACTAACAGCCTTGCACATTTTGGATGATACAATTATTATATCCCCATTACATATCTGGTTCCTGAAAAAGGGAACTGTTTTAAGGGACTCAACAAAATACGGTCTGTCACCAACAGTATACTTGTGCTCAGCCTATGACCTATGAAAAAGGAATTGAGTCGAGGCACCTGGGTGGCTCAGTCATTAAGCATCTGCTTTCATCTTGGGTCATGATCCTAGGGTCCTGGGATCAAGCCCTGCATCGGGCTCCCTGCTCCACGGGAAGCCTGCTTCTCCCTCTCTCACTCCCCCTGCTTGTGTTCCCTCTCTTGCTGTGTCTCTCTCTGTCCAACAAATAAAATCTTTAAAAAGGAAAAGAAAAAGGAATTGAGTGACGCTTCTGACAGTATGTACTTTCTTAGATCACGATACAGATTGGGCTTGGTTTATGAACACTTTCACCATTTTTTTTTAAAGATTTTATTTATTTGACAGAGAGAAACACAGCCAGAGAGGGAACACAAGCAGGGGGAGTGAGAGAGGGAGAAGCAGGCTTCCTGCCGAGCAGGGAGCCCGATGTGGGACTCGATCCTGGGTCTCCGGGATCATGACCCAAGCCGAAGGCAGTTGCCCAACCAACTGAGCCACCCAGGCGCCCCTCACCATTTTTTTTTTTTAAAGAGGATAGCTCAAATGGCAAGCTTTCTGTGCCTGTATAAAGTTACATAAGGCAGAGAACCTCCAAATAGAATATCCTTTAAGGAAGAGTAACAATACTTCCATAACTTTCCAAGGTGGGCTAGCTGTCATTCAAAAGAATTTGAAAAATAGCTAAATGGTATATTTTGCCATTTGTCATTGTGAATAGTCAATAGAAAATAAAAAATAAAATGGTTAGCACTGAGCCTGCCACAAAGAAATCATCTCAACAAATGAGATTTCATGCTATAGAGATTAGTCATGTTAATATTTATTTAGGCTGCAAGACAAACTGTACAAGGGATCTGCAAAAAAGACACCCAATACATCAAATTTCCTTTCCACTTTTTAATCTAGTAGCACATAGCTCTTGGAATTATTCAATAGTTCTTCAATACCTAGTCTCTAACATCACTCAAGCCAACACCACTCAACTTCACTGTAATTTTTACAAGAGACTCATTTCTTAAAATAACATCACTTACAGTGAGTACTTGTCCGATAGAGTATTCACGGGAGATGACCAAGGAGGTCCCATACCAGAATGCCAGAGCGTATGATGCATAGATCAACAGGAAGGCAGCACCAATAGAAATGTTGGCCGTGATGGCTTTCTTTATTCCGATTCTTTTAGCTTCTTCTAAGTTTTTGTTGTACCTGGGAGAAGTAACAAAAACTATTACATCTAATCATAAATCATATGAAATGAAGCAAAACAGCATGACGGTTATTAAGTACTTAGAATGTGCCCAACCCTGTGGGAGATGCTTAATACGTAATTTCTCCTTTTGTTCATATATGACTCTATGGTGTTAGCACTATTTTAATCCCTTCTTACAGAAGAGTGAATTTAGGCTTACTTATCTACAGAGATTAAATAATTGGGGAAAAGTATTCTAAAGCTTCTTCCCTGGTTTTAGCAATAGTGGAATACACAAAATGTTTAGTAAACTTCCGGAACTTGTACTGTTTCACAGGCAAGACAAAAGAGAAGCTACGAAAACATTTGTGTTTTCCCTTTAGAATCTGCATGCCTCTGAAGTTTAATAATAAAAAGCAGATAGAAGGTTAGGAAGTGCTCAACACAAAGCCTATAAATCACTGAATGTTTAAGGAAACGTAAGGAAAATTCTTTTTCTTTCTTTTTTTTTTTTAATGCAGGCCCCATTAGCTTATCTCCATGTCTCTTAAGAAGAATCTTTGTAAATAAGAATCGAGGTAAAATTATAAGAGAAATAGGATAGATAATTGAGTCTTAAACCTGTCTTTATTTTTTAAATCACATCTCCCTGGGAATTTAGACCATTTTCTTACAGAAAGAAGACATTCACAACTGTAGAAAGAATTTACTTCCATATAAAATTAGTATTTTGAGGTTTTTTGATCTATAAAAGCATGACTATACAAATATGTAGTACTGTATTAATTTTGGGGGGGATTCACTCCCTGATTGTAATGTACATCAGAGATCAAGTTCTGCTCACGTAAAAGCATGCATTCTTTCTTGCCTTGGCGACTTTTTTGAACTAGCTACTTAACCAGTTCAAAGCCTGCCAAATGAAACTTACATGACTACTCTATCGACTAAAGACCAAATTTAAACAGAACTAATACACTACTAGAGTTTTCTCTATAAAAACGTGTATCCCTAAGCTGCCAGTTATAATCTTAGTGTAAAAAAATTATTTTTGAGTAAGGTGTTTCAATGGTTAATCTATTCCCACTTTTTGAGATGACCTGAGGCAAAGGGCATTGGGAGGCATCAACAATACATAATTATAAATAAGGAACTTTAATGCATATGACTCACACCTTTACTGTTACTTTCTATCAATGCTTGCTTACCGAGACTAATGCAGAACTTATTTCACTGATACGTTGTTGTACCATGCAGCCAGAGGAAATATTTTTCAGAGGAAGAAGCAACAACAAGGAAGAAAATCATTTAGATACAAGTAAAGATAAATGAAAAAAAAGGAAGAGGGTAAGGACGAAGGAGACATCAATAATACTACTTTTACACAGACTTTTTGATTTGTGTTTTGATAAAAATACCACACTACAAAGCCAGATATTACAATCACCTACTCATTAAAAGTGTTAGTAAGAGAATGCTAATTAAAGTCACAGTTCCTAAAAGGGATTAAAGATATTTAACAAAAACACTGATGTTTAGGGAAAAAATTCTTCTTACATATTTTGAAAATATTTATGAGTGATGCAAACAACTACTCACAAGAACAATTTTAGTTATGCAGAGAAATCAATACTAAGCAGTAAGATAAACACAATGGAGAAAAATATCATTTTAAAATTAAGGAGAATAAAACTATTCTTATACTATGGAATTGAACTCATTTTAAATTCTGGTTAAATTTCCATTCCAAGAGAGCCAGCTTCCTCCTGCACCTGTTAACTGGAAGAGAAAGTCAGACTAAGACCCTGATTACCTGTCCATGCAAAAGCAAAGAAAGGAAGGGAAAGAACTAAAAAGAAAACTGAAGGATTACATTTGGCCAAAGAATAATTTTACCCATCCTGCTTCCAAATTACCTCTGAAATCTAGGTACCTCTCCTGCCTGCAGTCCCTATCAGGCCACCAATCAAAGCCTTTTCAGCTGGGCTACAACATCAGCCTTTCTACCCGTCTCCCTGCCTCCAATCTTTAAATTCTCTCCTTCATTCACCAAACCAATTACAGACAGAGAAATGATCTTAAAACATAATATGGATACCCATTCCTTTGTTTAAGACCCTCGACCACTTCCCTGTGCTCTTGGAGTCAACTCCTAACTCCTCAAGCTCCCACGACCTTCAACAGCCTCTCCTCTCCATCTCCTCTCAACAGAGTTCCAGGCATACAAGCCTTATGGTACTTTCTAGAACACACCAAAGTTTGCCACCTCAGGAAATTTGGAAGACTCTTCTATCCCTAATCCCACCAGGGTAGGCTCTTTTTCTTCCTTCAAGTCTCAGCCTAGATGAAATCTTCTCAGAGAGGCCTTCCCCAACTGCCATATTTAAAGTAAAATTTCCCTCCTCACCCTTATCAGTACATCACTTGATTCTTACAATGCACATTTTAAAAGCCGATAGTTTCATTAATTTCTTAAGTGATTTCTTTCTTATCTTTCTTTCTACTTTCATCTCTTCCCTTTTTCTCCATCTTACTCTTTGGACTACGGATCCTTAGAGGGAAAAGTTCTCCTATTTACAATTAATTATTGAAAATCCAGAGCATAGTACAGTACATGTAGTAGACACAGGCTTGATCTGTGGAATGAATGAAATTTCAAGAAATGGCCAACCTGGAAAGAAAATGAGACCAGCATGTCATAGTCCTGAATCTACTCTTGATTTAAACGCAAAACTGATTTCCAATTTGCTAGGTGAGAATATCCTTTCAAAGACACATCCTAATAACTAGCATCTTCTGAAGAAATGATGCCACACATGAAATCAATCTCTGAATATAGTTATGCATGTCCATTTGCTTATTCTTATAATAAAAATTTGATCCCCATCTTTAGGAAAAAAAAACCCCTCTACTCATTTAAACTTTTACTAAACTAAAATGAACAGATTTATCTAATTTAAGAAAAAAAGATTTTATTTATTTATTTGACAGAGAAACACAGCTAGAGAGGGAACACAAGAAGGGGGAGTGAGAGAGGGAGAAGCAGGCTTTCCGCTGAGCAGGGAGTTGGATGCAGGGCTCGATCCTGGGACATCCAGATCATGACCTGAGCCCTAAGCCAAAGATAGAAACTTAATGACAGAGCCACCCAGGTGCCCCAGATTTATCTAATTTCTGAAGACTGGACTTAAACGCGCATGATGTCTTTTCCCTCTTTACTAATGTTATATCTCATCCATAATTATAATTTTAATTGCTAATAATAATCCCTTTTAAAAATTATCATATTCATCAAATTTAGGATGTCATTGATTGGGAGGAGTTAGTGTCATTCTGTTATTTTATATAGCATTAAGGGGTTAGTAGGACACTCCATCTACAGCTGGGACCCAAAGGGTGACAGCCTCAGTGTAATAAGGACATGCCCCACGGAGAATGACAGAAAGGGAACTCGTGCATCTCAACACCGGCATTGAGTAAAGGGGGGAAAAAAATTTTCCTCCCTGAGAATTTGAAGCACAGACAATAATCAAGCAGATCCAAACTATAAATTCACACTCCTGGTGTGGTTCAAAAACTCCTAGACCAAGAATTTCATTCCAGGTGGTCTCAGGCTAATACCATTCCCAGGGAAGGGCCGAAGCAAATGCAAATCCTGCCTATAAGAATCACTTCGATCCACATCCACAGCAATTCTTTTTTTTTTTTTTTTTAAGATTTCATTTATTTATTTGAGAGAGAGAGAGAGAGAGAAAGAGCGAGCATGAGAGGGGAGGTCAGAGGGAAAAGCAGAATCCCCATGGAGCTGGGAGCTCCATGTGAGACTCGATCCTGGGACGCTGGGATCATGACCTGAGCTGAAGGCAGTGGCTTAACCAACTGAGCCACCCAGGCACCCCCACTTCTAAGGTGGCACTGATTGTGGAATTTATCTTAATTTCAGCATTGTGAGAGAAAAATGTGCATCTTAGAATCAATGAAATTCTATTATCTTATCATTCATTGATGGTTCCACAGGATTTTTCTCTGAATTGTGATCAGATGCCCAGGGATCT